>JZKD02S2397487.1:340814-357514 GCA_000966675.3 Picea glauca
GGACCACTTGTCTCATGGTAACTCAATACCATCCACTATGTTATTCTTGAGCCACTCTTAGACATGTAGTAATAACCACCTAGAGTCTTGCTATCCTATAATGCAAGGTTAGAGGTTCCAGGCCTATAGAAGTCCAAACCCTTAAGTGTAAGTAGCATTATACAATCTACAAGGAGAAAAAATTAATCTTATTCGGAAAACAAAGGTAAAGTGGATTAACTTCGGCCACTAAAAATTGCACCTTGAATTTATAGCGCGCAGAGGGATAATCTATTAGAGGTTAGGGATTATGATCGTTGGCACACAACTCATTGGGTAACAACAAGGCCAACAGTCTTAGTGTTTAATGCAGGGTAGTTGGATTCGACATGTAACAGTGTAGTGAGACCTTGCCTCGCCATCAATGCCCCTAGCTACCGATATAGGTGGAAGGAAACTAAGCCTTAAAGGCCTGTCTGCAAAATTAATATGCCTTGGGAAATGTCTATTCAACATAGAGCTCGACTAGCATGCTTCCAAGGAAACGCTGACACCTTCCCCGCAATCACATGGCCTATGTATGAGCTCCTTCTCTCCTTTCGCTCCATTTGGAGGTTACTCCCACACCTTTCACTCTCATTCGACTTTTGATTTGGGTGAGAGAGGATTCACCATCTCAGGCCATTCCGTTCGTACCCTAGTTCAGGTTTTATTTTTTTGAAGGATAGAAAAAAGGTCACAAACCAAAACCTTTGTTGGCTCAAGTCTCATGGCTGCGGTACACGGTTCAGTCTCTGTGCTAAGTGCATGGAGGTTCTTGGTGGTGCTTTTCGATAGTTGTTCTGTGTGGTAAGTTTTACCTTCGGTTCTCTTTTTATTTACGTTTTTACAACATTATTCCTTGTATGTGGTTCTATGCACACCTCTGTTCTTTGATAGTGTCTTCATCCTTTCTAGGGTACTGTTTAAGGAAAAATATAAAGAGTTGGGTTCTGTTTTGTAAGGTTTTTGACTCCTATTCTAGTTTATCCCTGTTACTGCATAATATGACCTGTCGGGTCCAATCCATTATTCGTATATGAAGTCGAGAACTTATTCGGTTAAATCCCTTGCTATTATTCCTTGTTCTCCTCCGTTGGATATTCCGTTATTCCCCTTTTATTTTTGTATCTTGGTTTGGTTAAACCCGTGTTATTATCTTTTGGTCTCCTCTATTGGATAGTCCATTAAATTCTTGTTATTGTTTTCCTGGTCTTCTGTGGCTAGCTTTAGTGTTAATTGGTAGCATCGATTTAGAAGTGATGTTCTTCCCATTTGTCGAACGTGTTTAATCTCTTCTATTAAGTTGAATGCATGAAGGTTTATGTTTACCACACATAGTTTTTACACCTTTTATTATTTATGTTATTCCCGTATTATCCCTTTGGATTATATGTTGGTATCTATTACTAATGATGGGCCCCTCGATGTGTGAGGGTACCCATCAGGGAGGCATGAAAACCATTTCCCCTCTCGGTCTAGGCGATGTAGTGCGACGACAAGAGGCATACATCCTCTGCTTCAGTTAAGTATCCAACAGGTCCTTTTCTAGCCATTTCCTATTCTGTAATTTAAATACCTTATCCTGTTTGGTTATATTTTAATCCTGTTCATTACTTCTTTGTAGGTGTAGGCATGCTGATGCATGGGTATGCTCTGCTCACTTCATCAAAAGGTATTCGAGTTCCTACGCAGTTTCTCAGTTATTTGTCGTGATTCAAACCCCCCTGAGAGGTTAATTTCAAGTTTTGGGGTGTGCCCCGAGTTCTATAAAAGGATTTCTGGTATGTCGAACCATCGCACAGTGTGCGCATGGTTGGGCTTTGGTAACTAGACCGTCAATTGTAAAAGAAATTACAGTGCTCATTATATCGTGTGTACTATATCTCTTGGGGTTTGGGACTCTGAAGTATTCTCCTCTGCAAAATAAAAATTTGGTTTTATGTTCGGCTATCATAGTTATTTTATTCTAGAATCGAATCTCATTATTGGATGTATAACCCGTTCCGAACCAAATCGGCCATGCATAGTGATTATGCCTAGGGTTGGTTCTTTCCCAGATTTAATATAGTTGTTTTGATTATGTTCCAATGGAAGAAGTAACTAGTTTTCAGTTTGACGCATCACAAGTCATTTACATTCTGTTCTTCAGTTATAAATGTTAAATAACCTTTATCGATCTGCTTACTTGTGGAAAATATAGCTTTAGTGAAATCCTGGAACTACTCACCGTGTACTATTTTCCTTCTATTTTTGTTATCGTTTATTGTATAAGTTCCTTATGGATCTGTGGACTGGGAGGTTCGATGGTCATCATTATTCATTTATGATTCGTGCTTTATTACCTTCTGTTTATATTATCATTATTTAAAGGTATCTATAGGACTGTCTGGGTTACATAACAAGGAATCTTTTATCCTCTTTTCTTGATTTATAATGATTAAAAACCTCTATGGGTCTACTCATACGAACAAGAAATAGTATTGCCATACGTCATAACCTGTGGTTAAAAATTTTCTTACAGGGTCATCCCTTACTGTCGTATCTATTGTAATTTATGCATGTAATACATATATCAATAAGGTCTACCTATAATGGGGTCCGCTGAGTCTTTTCTTTTCTTGGAATTAAAATTTTCCTCTGATAAGGTTATCTATTCCCTTAATGCTATCGGATTCTGGTATGGACAATTTACTTAGTGACATTCCTCCTCTGGTGCAGAATGTCCATTACACTATATAACTATATATATATGTTCAATGACTATACTCGTTTATATGTTGGTCGATTAGTACTTCATTGTTGTAGAGTATACTTGTTGGATTTATGAATGTATGCTTAGTTGCAAAGGTTCATTGTTTATTAGTAGCATCCATAGGAAAACTAAAATAAGACAATCTGTTATGGGATTTGTAACTATTATAGAATTCGTTTGCTGTTAATACATTCCAAAAATCTTAATAATTTACCGAGTATTAAATCTAAATAAAAGGTACAATTCCAGCCAATCATTTGGAAGTAAACAGTTAGATCTTTCCCACATCATTTGACCAGAACAAGATCGTATATAGAAGTAAAATGGATTTAAAATCATAATCATTAGACTAGAGCAAGGTAGAGTTACATATCTGAACCATATTTTACGGGAAGATGAAGGGAGCAGCCACGTTCCTCCCAACCATAGAACAGGGCAGCCAATCTACTTGCTTGCTTCAGCCCCTAGCCTAACCATGAATCTATGATGGTGAATTGAAATCTCCTCTCTAGCAATGTCCTTCTAATATCAACAGTATTCCCCTTGCCTCACACTGACACAGTAGTGTTCATAACAGCAAGAACAAAATTTCTTAGTCTTTTCCCATCATACATGGCAGTGTCCTGCCTCCTCACATATGCTCTTTTATTAGTTTGCCTAGGACTTTTTCCCTCTCTTGGGGAAATTTTCATAGCCTTCTAAATCCATGATTTTGAGGGGCTGCTATTGGCCAAATCAATGATTTTCCACTTGTAACAATCAGCCCATATTTAATTTCAATATGTTCCCCACTCATAGAGTTATGGTCAGCTAATTTCAACATGTCTGCTCCATTTGTCCTCCTACAATCAATATAAAATATTTCTTTTCTTTCCTTTTTCATACAAGTTTCATAGTCAAGTAGCTAGTTGGGACAAATTAGAACTCTTCCCAACAATCAAATCATTTATCACAATCATAAAATTCAAAATTTAGAATTGCCATAATTGGCAAAAATTTTCCAATTTCAGAATTTATTAAAACAAAAATAATTTTCCAACACTTTTAGATACTAAAATTATTTTGTCCAATTTATTTATTTTGGGGATGTCACACCCTTTCCCCCTTAAATAAAACTCTATCCTCAGTGTTCATTCCTTTCCTGGAACATGATTGAATGAGATTTCCTCAAGTCTCCCTCCAATTCCCAAGTGGCCTCCTCGGGACTAAAGTGCTTCCATTGCACCTTTACCTGAGCAACGACTCTGTTCTGAAGTGATATTTATCTCCAGTCCAAAATGCATAGGGGTTCCACTTGGAACTCACCTTCGGGTTCCACCTGCACCAAGTTCCAATCAATGATATGAGTAGGGTCATGAATATACTTTTTCAGCAAAGAAACATGAAATATATTATGAATTCTTAGATCGGCTGGAAGTGCATGTTGGTGTGCTACGGGTCTAATTAGAGCTGGTATATCGAAGGGCCTACAAAAATTAGGTGCCATCTTGGCACAGTTCCATAATTTCAACAAGATTTTTCAGGATTTGACTTTCAAATAAACATGGTCTCCTGCTTGAAATTCCAAGTGTTGTCTTTTCTGGTCTGGGTAAATCTTCTATTTGTCCTATGCTTCCTTCAAGTTCTGTTGTACCTTTCTATCCATGTTGTCCATTTCTTGGATTATTTCGGGTCTGACCATAAGTATGTCAGCCGAGTTATCCTAGTTGATTGGCATCGTACATTTTCTTTCGTATAGTATTTCGAAAGGGCTTAACTTAGCCTAAGTTTGGTACCCATTGTTATATGCAAATTCTACCAAGTGCAGATAGTCTTCCCACTTGTTCGGTTTTGTTCTCACATACATGCAGAGCATATCCTCCATGATCTGATTTGTCCTTTCAGTCTATCCATCCATTTGTGGATGATAACTTGTACTGAACTTCAAGTTAGTCTTGAGCCCTGCAAACAATTCCTTCCAAAAGACAGATGTGAATTTTACGTCTCTATCTGAAATCACCATTTTAGGAATACCATGCAGTCTAAAGAATTCTTTCATGAATATTTTAGCAATGTTTATAGATTTAAAAGTAGACTTTACAGGAATAAAGTGTGCAGACTTACTGAGTTTATCTATAACAACCATGATAGAGTCATTTTGTTTCTGAGTTTTTGGCAAACCTTTTATGAAGTCGAGTGATATAGTCTCCCATTTCCATCCTGGTACTGGCAATGGCTGTAATAGGCCAGCTGGATGTTGGTGTTCAGCCTTAACCTACTGACAATCTTGGCACCTTGCCAAATACTCTATTGTTTCACCCTTCATACTAGGCCAATGAAATAGTTTTCTAAGTGTTGTTATCATTTTTTGGTAACCTGGGTGGCCAGAATACGGTTTCTTATGCACTTTGTCCAAGATTGTTAATTTTAACCCTGTTGAATCTGGTATGTAAAGTCTATTTTTAAATCGTAACATTCCCTTCTCGTCGATACTTGTATATGGTTTATCCGAGTTTGTGGTGTTGTTCAATAATTCTGCCATTATTTTAGTATAGTTTTCGTCATCAATACCTGCTGCCTTTATTCTTTCCTCTAGATCACTTTCTGCCCCACTGGTGTTCATTTCAAATAACCCATGGATTCTTCTACTTAAGGCATCTGCTACCTTGTTTTCCTTGCCCTTGATATGTCTGACCTCGAAGTTGAATTCTCTCAAGAAAGCTAACCACCTTGCCTACCTTGCGTTAAGATTTGGCTGGTTGAACAAATATTTCACCCTGCTGTTGTCCATTAATAATAGGAATCTTATACCCATTATGTAGTGTCACCACATCTTTAGAGCATGTATTAGTGCTACCAACTCCAAGTCATGGGTGACGTAATTCCACTCGTGTTATTTTAATTTCCGAGATTCATAACAGATAACGTGTCCTTCCTACGATAGGACACCACCTAGTCCTTCTTTACTTGCATCAACGCATACAGTGAAGTCTTTATCTGGGTTTTCTACTTTCAATATGGGTGTCGTTGTCAATAATTCCTTAAGTTTGTTGAAGTTGTCTTGACACTTCTCTGACCAATTAAACCTAGTTCCTTTCTTTTTTAATGAGGTGATAGGGTAGGCTATCTTGGAAAACCCCTCTATAAACCAACAGTAATATCCGATGATTCCCATGAATGACAGTATATCCGCTACATCTTTAGGTATCGGCCATTCCCTAATGACTTTTGTCTTTTCTAGATCCATGACAATGCCCTTTGATGAAATTATATGTCCAAGGTATTGTATCTCTTTCTGGTAGAAGCCACACTTGTCGAAATTTTCATACAGTTTGTGCTTCCTTAACGTTTGCAACACTATTCTTAAATGTTCCTCATGTTCCTCCTCCATCTTTGAATAAAATAGGATGTCATCGATGAATACTACCACAAAATTTTCCAAGTACTCACTAAAAATACTGTTCATTAAGCACGTAAAAGTGGCTGGGGCGTTAGTGAGTCCGAATGGTATGACTAGAAACTCATAATGTTCGTATCTTGTCTGAAAAGTTGTTTTGTTTATGTCTTCATTTTTTATTCGAACTTGATGATAACTAGATAATAAGTCAATCTTTGAAAAGATCTTGGCTCCCCCCACTTGATTGAATAGGTCATTTATCCTTGGTAAGGGGTATTTATTATTAATCATCATTTTGTTCAGTTATCTATAGTCGATACATAATCTTAGAGTACCATCCCTTTTTTTCACAAAGAGGATTGGTGCTCCCCAAGGTGAGACACTTGGTCTGATGTACTCTTTGTCCAACAACTCTTGTAATTGTATTTTTAATTCTTTTAGTTTGGGTAGACTCATCTGGTAAGGCACCTTTGAGATAGGAGTGAAACCGGGTAACAAATCTATGGAGAAGTCTATTTCCCTTCTAGCGGGTAATTCTGGTATCTCATCCACAAACATGTCTTTGAAATCACGTAGGAAAACAAAGTCTTCCAACTTTGGATTATTCCCCTTTATTGCTAGATTCGTGACTTGGATGACATACACTTGGCATCCCTTTCTCATACATTTCTTTTGTTGCATCGCTGAAATTTGTCTGACTAATACTGGTTTCAATATACCTTGGGCCATCCTGGTAGTGTCAGAATCATCCTTATAACTAAGCATCTTTGTATAGCAATTTAATATTGCTTTGTGTCATTCCAACCAGTCCATCCCAATAATCATATCGTAATATCCTAATGGTAGGATCTTCAAATCAGTCTTTATACATTGACCATCTATGCTGAATTCAAAATCTAAAAGAAACTCCACTACCTTTCTTTTAGTACCAGTCAATAATTGTGCAATCCATGATTTCGCGTGCTTCAGTTTCTTAAGTTGGTTTGAATCAACCACACTAGGTGTAATATAACTTAATTTAGCTCCAGGGTCAATTAAAACATAAATTCGAGTATTATTGATTTTACCTTAAATTTCTACCACTGAGAACTGGTGGTCATCTTGTCGACCATCTATGGTTGCATTTATCCGATGTAGGCTTCTGCCAACATCTCCCATTGTTGAGGCTTCCTGCAGATTATGAAAAAAAGTTCTATTTGTTGAACTCAAACGTGGACAACTCCTCCTAAGATGAGGCTCTCTGCATTCCCAAAAATTTAATGGCTTGCAGGAGTTGTCTCCAAACTTCTTCATTCCCAAGTTTACTGGTTTACCAGTGCCTTGCGTATTCGGATGGTTTGAGTGAAAGTCCTTTCTCGGAAAAAAAATTGTTGTATTCTGATGAGGAGCTGGCTGGTACCCCTTCTTCTGCTGGTTCATTCGCTCTTGTTTCTTATCTTTCCAAGATTTGGGAAACTCCACCCACTGTTTGTATTGATCATAGCACATTTGGGCTTTCTTGAATACTTCACTCAAGGATTTGGGGTTTTCAAATTCAATTCTGTCCTTGTAGGACTGTGGTAGGCAACTTAGAAAATGATGAATTTTTACTTTATTCTCTCGGATGTATGGTACGAACCTTAATAGATCTAAAAACTTATTTATAAGGTCCTCCATTGTCATCTGTCCAAGTCGTAACTCGTAGAATTCTTTTGTATTTCTTTCATAGTAACTTTCTGAAAGGGATTGTTTCTTGAAATACTTCTTAAAGTCAGACCATTCCAACTGTTTTTCCTTTAGGCCCTTGGCCAATTTTAGGTCGTGCCACCAAATGCTAGCCTTCCCTTTCAGATTGTATATGGACATTCTGACCTTCATGTTGCTAGAATAATTGTAGATCTGGAAGTATTTTTTGATGTCCAACAACCATGCTTTAGCTTCCTCTCCTGTCTTGGATTCTCCATCAAAGGTAGATGGTTTAATATTTTTAAATTATCCTTCGAGGTGGTCTACTTGTTTTCTTTTTCTGTCACATTTAGTTTTTCCCTCAGCTGAAGGTGTCCCTTCTGACGAACTATCTCCTTTTTCTGTTTCCACCTTGGAGTTCTTGGAAGCCCTTTTGTTGACTTCTTCCTCGTGGTTATTGTCCTTTGTTATTTTCTTGGTCACTATACTGTGCAACAGGACTTCATTTATCTCTTGTTGTTCCTGTTGTGCTTTTTTCAGTTTTTCATTGTCTGCTTTGAAAATCTGTAATTCAACAATAAGGTTCCTCATTGTTTCTAACACTTCCGTGGGTGAACTTTCATCATTGTTTTGTCTTGTATCTCTAGGGGGTCCCTGCTACGGGTTTTCTCCCATATTGATCTCTACATCGTCCTGAGTTGCCATAATTAACAAAACATAAATAGATTTCTGTTTGTAATTCATAAGATTTTGTTAGTTTTACATAAATAGAAATATATCTATACTAAACAACTATTATGGCCCTATTCAGGTCTAGTGTTGTCATCTCTTTTCTCTGATACCATATGTAATGTACCTCAAAATTTACATACAAAAAAAAATTGTTTGGGAACATTGAATTGGTTTTGTATCCTTGAAGCCACTCAATCACTTGTCTATCCTAAGGTACATTCATCTTACTGTTTTCGTTCCTCTATCCTATTAACATAGGTTCGCTATTTCTTTTGGTAAAGTGTTACATGCAACAACATATCTATAATTAGGGACCATTTGTCTCATGGTAAGAAAATACTATCCACTATATTATTCTTGAGCCACTCTAAGACATGTAGTAATAACCACCTAGAGTCTTTCTATCCTATAATGCAAGGTTATAGGTACCAGGCCTATAGAAGACCAAACCCTTAAGTGTAAGTAGCATTATATGATCTACAAGGCAAAAAAATTAATCTTATTCGGAAAACAAAGGTAAAGTGGATTAACTTTGGAAACTAAAAATTACACCATGAATTTATAGCGCGTAGAGGGTTAATCTATTAGAGGTTAGGGATTATGATCATTAGAACACAACTCGTTGGGTAACGACAAGGCCAACCGTCTTTGCATTTAATGCAGGGTAGTTGGATTCGACATGTAATGGTGTAGTGAGACCTTGCCTCGCCATCAATGCCCCTAGCTACCGATACAAGTGGAAGGCAACTAAGCCTTAAAGGCCTATTTGTAAAATTAATATGCCTCGGGAAATGTCTATTCGACACAGAGCTCAGCTGGCATGCTTCCAAGGAAAATTTGACACCTTCCCCACAATCACATGGCCTATGTATGAGCTCCTTATCTCCTTTCGCTCCATTCGAAGGTTAGTCCCGTGCCTTTCACTTTCATTTGTCTTTTGGTTTAGGTGAGAGAGGATTCACCGTCTCAGGCCATTCCATTCGCACCCTGGTTCAGGTTTTCTTTTTGTGAAGGATAGAAAAAAGGTCACAGACAAAAACCTTTGTTGGCTCAAGTCTCATGGCCAGGGTACACAGTTCAGTCTCTGTGCTAAGTTCCTGGAGGTTCTTGGTGGTGCTTTCCGATATCCATTATGTGTGGTAAGTTTTACCTTCGATTCTCTTTTTATTTACGTTTTTAAAACATTCTGCCTTGTCTGTGGTTCTGTGCACACCTATGTTCTTTGATAGTGTCTTCGTCCTTTCCAATGTAATGTGTTAGGAAAAATATAAAGAGTCGGGTTCTATTTTGTAAGGGTTTTGAATCCTATTCTAGTTTATCCCTGTTACTGCACAATACGACCTGTCGAGTTCGAGCCATTACTTGTATATTAAGTCGAGAACTTATTCGGTTAAACCCCTTGCTATTATTCCTTGTTCTCGTCCATTGGATAGTCCGTTATACCCTTGTTATTTTTGTATCTTGGTTAGGTTAATCCCATGTTATTATCTTCTAGTCTCCTCCGTTGGATAGTCAATTAAATTCTTGTTATTGTTTTCCTGGTCTTATGTGGCTGGCTTTAGTGTTAATTGGTAGCATCGATTTAAAAGTGAAGCTCTTCCCATTTTCCAAACCTATTTAAATTCTTCTGTTAAGTTGAATGCAGGAAGGTTTATGTTTACCATGCATATTTTTTACACCTTTTATTCTTTCTGTTATTCTTGTATTATCCCTTCGAATTATATACTAGTATCTATTACTAATGATGGGCCCCTGGATGTGCAAGGGTACCCATCAGGGAGGTACAGACACCCTTTCCCCTCTCGGTCTGGGTGATGTGGCATGACGACAGGAGGCATACATCCTCTGCTTCATTTAAGTATCCAACAGATCCTTTTCTAGCCATTTCCTATTCTGTAATTTGAATACCTTATCCTGTTTGGTTATATTTTAATTATTTTCATTACTTTTGTGTAGGTGTACGTATGCTGAAGCATGGGTACACTCTCCTCGCTTCATCAAAAGGTATTCAGGTTCCTACGCAGTTTCTTAGTTATTTGTCGTTATTCAAACCCCGCTGAGAGGTTAATTTCAATTTATGGGGTACGCCCCAAGTTGTATAAAGGGATTTCTGGTATGTCGAATTATCGCATAGTGTGCGCCTAGTTTGGCTTTGATAACTAGACCATCGATTGTAAAAAAAATTACAGTGCACATTATATCATGTGTACTAGATCTGTTGGGGTTTGGAACTCTAAAGTATTCTCCTCTGCAAAATATAAATTTGTTTTTTGGTTCAGCTATCATTTTTATTTTGTTACAGAATTGAATATCATTATTGGATGTATTACTCTTTCCAAACCAAATTGGCCATGCATAGTGATTACGCCTAGGGTTGGTTCTTTCCTAGATGTAATATAGTTGTTTCATTTATGTTCCAATGGAACAAGTAACTAGTTTTCAGTTTCATGCATCGCATGTCATTTACATTCTGTTCTTCAGTGATAAATGTTGAATAACCTTTATCAATCTGACTACCTGTGGAAAATATAGCTTCAGTGAAATCCTGGAACTACTCACCGTGTACTATTTTCCTTCTGTTTTTGTTATCATTTACTGTATAAGTTCCTTATAGATCTGTGCACCAGGAGGTTCGATGGTCATCATTATTCATTTATGATTCATGCTTTATTACCTTTTGTTTATATTATCATTATTTAAAGGTCTCTATAGGACTGTCTAGGTTACGTAACAAGAAATCTTTTATCCTTTGTTCTTAATTTATAATGATTAAAAATCTCTATAGGTCTACTCATACGAACAAGAAATAGTATTTTCATATGTCATAACCTATGGTTAAACATTTGCTTACAGGGTCATCCCTTACTGTCATATCTATCAAAATTTATGTATGTAATACATATATCTATAAGGTCTACCTGTAATGGGGTTCGTTGAGTCTTTTCTTTTCTTGGAATTAAAATTTTCCTCTTATAAGGTTATCTATTCCCTTAACACTATCAGATTCTGGTATGGACAGTTTACATAGTGACATTCCTCCTCTGGTGTAGAATGTCCATTACACTATAAAACTATATATATATATGTTCAATGACTATACTGGTTTATATGTCAGTCGATTAGTACTTCACTGTTGTAGAGTATACTTGCTGGATTTATGAATGTATGCTTAGTTGCAAAGGTTCATTGTTTATTAGTAGCATCCAGAGGAAAACTAAAATAAGACAATCTGTTATGGAATTTGTAACTATTACAGAATTCGTTTGTTGTTAATACATTCCAAAAATCTTATCAATTTACCCAGTATTAAATCTAAATAAAAGGTACAATTTCAGCCAATCATTCGGAAGTAAACAGTTAGATCTTTCCCACATCATTCGACTAGAACAAGATCGTATATAGAAGAAAAATGGATTTCAAAACATAATCATTAGACTAGAGCAAGGTAGAGTTACATATGTGAACCATATTTTATGGGAAGATAAAGGGAGCAACCATGTTCCTCCCAACCATAGAACAGGGCAGCCAATCTACTTGCCCGGGTCCCACCCTAGCCTAACCATGAATCGATGAGGGCAAATTGAAATCTCCTCTCCAACAATATCCTTCGAATATCAACAGTATTCCCCTTGCCTCACACTAACAAAGTAGTGCTCATAACAAAAAGAACACAATTTCTTAGTCTTTTCCCAGCATACTTGGCAACGTCCTACCTCCTCACATATGCTCTTTTATTAGTTTGTCTAGGACTTTTTCCCTCTCTTAGGGGAATTTTCACAGCCTTCTAAATCCCTGCTTTTCAGGGGCTGCTATTGGAGAAATCATTGATTTTCCACTTGTAACAATCATCCCATATTTAATTTCAATATGTTCCCCACTCATGGAGGCATGGTCAACTAATTTCAGCATGGTTGCTCCATTTGTCCTCCTGCAATCAATATAAAATATTCCTTTTCTTTCCTTTTTCATACAAGTCTCATAGTCAAGTAGCGAGTTCGGACAAATCAGAACTCTTCCCAATAGTCAAATCATTTATTACAATCATAAAATTCGATATTCAGAATTGCCATAATTGGCAAAAATTTTCCAATTTTAGAATCTTTTAAAATGGAAATAATTTTCCAGCACTTTTAGATTATAAAATTATTTTGTCCAATTTCTTTATTTTGGGGATGTCACACCCATGAAATAAGAAGCTCCCAATCATCAAAAAGGGGTTCTAGATTTCTTATGTCCATTAAGAGATTACAAAAATAATATTGTTTCAGATCATATCCTTTCTATCGAAATATTGTATCCAAGGTGACAAAAATGTTGAATTTTTTCTATAAAAGTGTCCCTGGTGTATTACCTTCATATAAAGGCTTATCTCTCATAGGAGGCATTTGACCAAGGTCACTGTAATGAACCTCAATTTCACCAAAAAAAACAAAAAAACTTTGACATAAATCAATTTTCGTTTCAGCTTAGAACTTAAGGGAAGGAAACATTTATTTCTTTGCATAAGACGTTATTATACTAGTCTAGTTTCCTTTGAACAAATCTCCATTAAAATATCTACATAATTCCACCTATAAGTATGTATATAGGTATGGATTTCCTTAAATACATATAGAACAATTCACTGTCACAGGTATAGTTTCATCTCGAATCTGGCTTAATAAGTTTAATACTTTCACACAATAATTTTTTGTATCTTTTATACCCTGTACACATTGACTTGTTAAACGATTTTACATTTCCATACCTCTATTCTTGATGAAGATCTTCCAACATTTCCTACCAATTCCATTCACTACAGAATTATAGTTGTTCTTATAACAATAATTCTTACCAAGGTTCTACCGATTCGTGAGGAACAACGGTCAATAGATTTCAGCGATTTCAATTGTTGAAATCGAGAACACAACAACTCCTGAAGGGTGAAAATGGGACCAACACTTTGGGGTTTCAAGGTTTGGGACTTCGCGATTACAAGCGCCCAAATACCAACACAAACAAATTTTCGGAAAGAAAAGAAAGTGGGACCCGCACTTCGGGGTTTCAGGGTTTGTGACTTCGTGATTACAGGCACCCAAAACATCACTACACAACAACTCCCGAAATGCAAAAGGGAAAAGGTGGGACCTACACTTCGGGATTTTGGGATTCAAGACTTCACGATTACAAGCTCCAAAACACCAACATAACACAAACTTCCAAAATGAGAAAACTAAGGAAAGGTATGACCCAGGTTTCAGGATTTCACGGTTCAGAACTTCGCGAGTTCCGGGGTCCAAAACATCAACATAACCAAACTTCTGATATGCGAAATAAGAAAAGGTGAGACTCATATTTCAGGACTTTGGCATTTGGAACTTCATGAGTTCGAGTATCCAAACATCAACATAATCAAACATCTGAATTCTAAAAATTGAACGAATGTGGGACCGACATTTCGGGGTTTCAGGCTTCAGGATTTCATGAATTCAAAATCCAAACATTAATAAATAGAAACTCTTGAAATGCGAAAAGGCAAGGTGGACTAAAGTATTTCTATCTAAAAATTTAAGGGAATCATACGCAAATGAAAATAATACTTTACTTCTACTACACTATTTTTATCACTCCCTGATCTTTATCCTTTACTGGTGTTCATGGTTTTGGCAATTATAATTACCGAACACAAAACATGAAAAAAAATGAAGATTATGGATCCAGTACTTCGGGATTTCGAAGTTTGGGATTTTGCGAGTACAAAATCCAAACATCAACATACAACAACTCCTCAAATTGTGAAAAGTGACCATCACTTCGGGATTTCGGAGTTCGGGATTCTGTGAGTACAGAAGCCCAAACAACAACACACAAAAACTACTAAAATTGTAAAAAGTGACCATCACTTCAGGATTTCAGAGTTCAGGATTCCGTGAGTACAGAAACCCAAACAACAACACACAACAACCCTCGAAATTGCGAAAAAGGAAAGGTGGACTGGTGCTTCGGGGTTTCGGGGTTCGGGACTTCGCGAGTTTCAATTCCCAAGCATCAACATACCCCAAACCTATGAAACATGAAGGAGGGAAGGTTGGAATGGAAAAATTCAATATCTTTCTGGTAAAAAATAAGGAAGTCAAAACACAAGGAAAAGGAAAGCTCTACTACCGTTGTGACTTTCACATTACTTTCATAACTCCAAGATTTTTGTCTTTTACTGATGTTATTACTTTCATTTTGTGAGACAGTAGGTGTATATGGATTCAATATATGTTTGTCTAACAAAATTCCAAAAATCTAACTTATGAGTTTTATACGCAACTAATATATGAAAGGGTACAATGGATAAAAGTTTGTTGTACAAGGCAAATTCTAAATTTGTCATAGACCTCAGCTAAAGGAAGGGGTAGACCATTCTCAAACAAAAACAAGAAAAACAAAAACCTTTGATGTGCGTTGATTCGCATGATTTTTTTAGCATCCAATAAAGAAGAAGGGGTTTCCAGATTTCTTTAACTTTTCAAGTTTTGTCATTCTATAGACATCTAGTATTTTGTTTGCATGTTGTTAGTGCATGCAAAACAATTCACACAAAGCAAGGAAAGACGCATATATAGATAAATACATGAGTGTCACTATGATTCATTAGGTTCTTGCTACTTCATAATTCTCTTCAATTCTTAAATGTAAGGAACAAGAAGTCTCTTTAAAGGGAAATATTGTTCAGAATTTTAATTCTAGTGGTGCATCTACCCATTTCCTTTCGCCCTAATTTATTCAACCTCGATTTTCTCCGATTTAGATCTATTTAATACTTCAGTCACGAAAATAAACCTATATCCATATAGGTTGGTCTTCTTCAAGTATACAGAGTGTCCTAGCATTTCCACTATAGATTAAATCTATCCTGTAGCTAGATTGGCTCTGTTAACTCAAATTGTATTAAAATAAAGTTGCCTGGTACTTCTAGTTTAGATTTAATAGATACATAACATCAGGTAAAACATTCGAACAAAAATTGGGAAAACAAATCGCTACAGGTCTGATTTAATCGAATACCATGTGTCAGATGTAAAATCATTCAGACAGAGAATCTAAATCATTCCAGTTCGGATTTACTAGGTACATAACATTGGATAAAACCTTCAAATACAAATTGGAAAGATCGTTACAGCTCTAATTTAATCAAATACAATACACTAGATGTAAAAATTATTCAAAATGTAACTCATTCCAGTTTAGATTTAATAGATACATAACATTGGTTAAAACATAGCCATTCATAATAGAGAGGGTGAATTAACATATTTGAATCCAATCCATGGGAAAAAAAAGGGAACAACCACGTTCCTCCTAACCGTAGTACAGGGCAGCCAAATCTACTTGCCCGATTCACCCCCTAGCCTGACCATGAATCCATGAGGGTGAACTTGGATACTCCTCACCAATATTCACAAATTTCAATAGTTCTCCCATTGCCTTACACTTACTCGACAGTTCTCATAACAACAAGAGGGGTCACAATCCTTTCCCGTCATACTTGGGAGTGTCCTTCCTCCTCGCATATTCTATTTAACAATTTTTGCCCAGGTCTTTTCCCTCCTTTGGGGATTTTTGCAGCATTCTAAATCCCTGATTTTCAGGGGCTGCCACTGGCCAAATATATGGTTTTCCACTTTTAATAATCATCCCAGAGGAAGTTCCAACATATTCCCCACTCATGGAGTCATGGTCAGCTGATTTTAACATGGTTGTTCCATTTGTCTTCTTGCAATTAATATAAATATTCTGTTGTGATACAAGTGTCATAGTGAAATATTTATTTGAGTCCAAACAGATCTCTTCCCAACAGTCACCATAATTAAATAAAATTATTAAATTCAAAATTCAAAATTTCCATAAATGGCAAAAAAAATCTAGATTTGAATTTGCCAAAAATAGAAATAAATTTCCATCACACAAAAATAAAAAATATTTTATTTTTGGGGAATGTCACAGTTACCCATAAGAATAATAGATACACCACCAAAAGGAGAAGATTTATTCTCCTTAAATGCTTCTCATAATCGAGAAACAATCTGTATGAATAACCTTGGTCCTAAAAATCTCATTTCATCTATCAAAATATATCGAATATGCCTCATTTCCTCTTGAAATATTGCTAAAGATTTCCCTTGT
>JZKD02S2397487.1:393679-405998 GCA_000966675.3 Picea glauca
TGAATATTCTCTTGATGACAGTTTGATTTATTTTCAAATATATATGTGTTCTTTCTCTTATCTTGAATGAAAATTTTGAAGTGTGCAAAGTACATTTCATTTTCCTTTCAAATATGGTATAACTCATATTTTACTGATATGCAACTTGTAAAACAACTAATGCTTTAGTAAATATTTGTTTTATTGCAACATGTGGGAGTAATTATGTTTGGATACTTGTTTATTCCTTGAAATATTATTTTAAGAATTAAACTTCTTACATCATATAATTCATTGAGATTTTTGTTTTGTTTCCTTTGTTCATCCCTCCATTTTCTCTCTTGTCTATCATTTGTGTGCCACTAGCCAAGGAGGACCTACAACCATATCATATTTCCAACCTAGCCATGTTTTTTTCTTATTAAAAACAACCCTCCGATTGACTAACAAAATCAAACTATCAAAAAAAACAACCATTCCAAACTTGAGGTGGCCTAGCTCTTCCTCTTTAGCATTCAGGTGTATACTTTAGGAACAACATTAACAAAGGGAGTAACCAAGGATAAATTGAGTTCCTACTCAATTTCCTTTTTTCTTCAAGCATGAAGGTGAAGATGATCAATTTTCTAGGTCCAAGAATGATCGTAGTCCAGTAGATACAACAATGATGGAGTTTTTGAGATCAATATCCAAGTAGGATATTGTTGGTTTTGGAGCCTCATTATATTACTGATTCATAGGTATTTGTTTTCATCCATGTTTATACCCACTGAAGACTATACACCCCTCCATGTGGGGGGGGTTGTAGGGAAGGCGTTCCCCTCTTACGGGGTCTAGAGGCAAGCGGGCCCCCAAAGGAAAAATTTCTTTATAAATTTATATAGTAATTTCATAGTAAATCCGAACTGTTCATTATAAGGTCACAGATTTGACGATAGAATTTATTTTCGTGTTTTTTTCCTTAGAAGGAAGCCATCTTTTGTGAGGAAAGTGTATTGAAGCTATGCATTATTGCAAACATTGTATTATGAGAGAGGATACTGTGAGAGAGAGAAGAGGAAGTTACAACGAGTGTGATGTAGGTTGTATTCCTTGATTTGCTAGATAAGAAAAGGAAGGAGTTGTAAATTTCTCTGGTGGACATAGCTGACACTGGCTGAACCATGTATATATGTGTCTACATTGTATTATGTATCTTCTATGTTTTATTTTGACATATTAATTTATTTTATTTCTCCATGATCCTCTTTTTCTAACAAAAAATTTCTCATAAGTTAATGAGCTTCGAAAACCAAAAATATTTGCATAAAAATTGATTGTTTTTCTATTGTAACAACCTTTTAAATCTGTTTCATCAATCACATATCACATGCAATATGAGTCATTGATACATTCTCCAAAAGGAATCAACGACCAACATTCTTCTTTGACGCGCACATCACTTTCCCCAAACTATCAACCCCATCGTCATTCATTGCCCCAACTTCCTGATGACCGATTTGCACAAACTCCAAATTGGTCCAATCAATCATCCACTATCAGTCGTTTGTTTGTTGGCGAATGAAAACTCCTCACTAATTCAACTGATTCCAGACCATGGACATATCGAGGATGAGAAATCCTTTATGACTATTGAAAATACTTCCCCAATTTGGTTGACCTAACCATCAGTCATTAACCACTTCTAAGATGAATTGGAATGACACATGGATGTTGGCATGGCATGATACGTCATCCTCCTCTTTCCATAACCATGCATTGACCAATTTTCTTGGATGACTTGAGAACTTTGTCGAATTGACCCACGATTGACCATCAACACATTGAACACCAATGACTTTTCTTTCTTGATTCAAAACACTTCTCTGAATTGGCTAACACCTGACCATTGGAAATTTTCATTGATGATTGGAAATATTGGGTTGGATTCAACCATCCCTTGAACATCAAACATTGACATTAAGAGATGTACTCTAGTTGAACCAAAATATTTTCCATTTCATTTAATCGGATGATATGTCATCGATGATTTGTCTTGGTGAACTTCAACAGTTAGAAAATTTACAACATTTNTCATATAATTCATTGAGATTTTTGTTTTGTTTCCTTTGTTCATCCCTCTATTTTCTCTCTTGTCTATCATTTGTGTGCCACTAGCCAAGGAGGACCTACAACCATATCATCTTTCTAACCTAGCCATGTTTTTTTCTTATTAAAAACAACCCTTCGATTGACTAACAAAATCAAAGTATAAAAAAAAACAACCATTCCAAACTTGAGGTGGCCTAGCTCTTCCTCTTTAGCATTCAGGTGTATACTTTAGGAACAACATTAACAAAGGGAGTAACCAAGGATAAATTGAGTTCCTACTCAATTTCCTTTTTTCTTCAAGCATGAAGGTGAAGATGATAAATTTTCTAAGTCCAAGAATGATCGTAGTCCAGTAGATACAACAATGATGGAGTTTTTGAGATCAATATCCAAGTAGGATATTGTTGGTTTTGGAGCCTCATTATATTCCTGAATCATAGGTATTTGTTTTCATCCATGTTTATACCCACTGAAGACTATACACCCCTCCATGTGGGGGGGGTTGTAGGGAAGGCTTTCCCCTCTTACGGGGTCCAGAGGCAAGCGAGCCCCCAAAGGAAAAATTTCTTTATAAATTTATATAGTAATTTCATAGTAAATCCGAACTGTTCATTATAAGGTCACAGATTTGACGATAGAATTTATTTTGGTGTTTTTTTCCTTAGAAGGAAGCCATCTTTTGTGAGGAAAGTGTATTGAAGCTATGAATTATTGCAAACATTGTATTATGAGAGAGGATACTGTGAGAGAGAGAAGAGGAAGTTACAACGAGTGTGATGTAGGTTGTATCCCTTGATTTGCTAGATAAGAAAAGGAAGGAGTTGTAAATTTCTCCGGTGGACATAGCTCACACTGGCTGAACCATGTATATATGTGTATACATTGTATTATGTATCTTCTATGTTTTATTTTGACGTCTTAATTTATTTTATTTCTCCATGATCCTCTTTTTCTAACAAAAAATTCCTCATAAGTTAATGAGCTTCGAAAACCAAAAATATTTGCACAAAAATTGATTGTTTTTCTATTGTAACAACCTTTTAAATCTGTTTCATCAATCACATATCACATGCAATATGATTCATTGATACATTCTCCAAAAGGAATCAACGACCAACATTCTTCTTTGACGCGCACATCACTTTCCCCAAACTATCAACCCCATCGTCATTCATTGCCCCAACTTCCTGATGACCGATTTGCACAAAATCCAAATTGGTCCAATCAATCGTCGACTATCGGTCGTTTGTTTGTTGGTGAATTAAAACTACTCACTAATTCAACTGATTCCTGACCATGGACATATCAAGGATGAGAAATCCTTGATGACTATTGAAAATACTTCCCCAATTTGGTTGACCTGACCATCAGTCATTAACCACTTCTAAGATGACTTGGAATGACACATGGATGTTGACATGGCATGATACGTCATCCTCCTCTTTCCATAACCATGCATTGACCAATTTTCTTGGATGACTTGAGAACTTTGTTGAATTGACCCACGATTGACCATCGACACATTGAACACCAATGACTTTTCTTTCTTGATCCAAAACACTTCTCTGAATTGGATAACACCCGACCATTGGAAATTTTCATTGGTGATTGGAAATACTGGGTTGGATTCAACCATCCCTTGAACATCAACCATTGACATTAAGAGATGTACTCTAGTTGAACCAAAATCTTTTCCAATTCGTTTAATCGGATGATATGTCATCGATGATTTGTCTTGGTGAACTTCAACAGTTAGAAAATTTACAACATTTCTCTAATTGATATGGAAAGTCGATCTCCCAATTGAAACAATNCCACTTCTAAGATGACTTGGAATGACACATGGATGTTGACATGGCATGATACGTCATCCTCCTCTTTCCATAACCATGCATTGACCAATTTTCTTGGATGACTTGAGAACTTTGTCGAATTGACCCACGATTGACCACCGACACATTGAACACTAATGACTTTTCTTTCTTGATTCAAAACACTTCTTTGAATTGGATAACACCTGACCATTGGAAATTTTCATTGGTGATTGGAAATACTGGGTTGGATTCAACCATCCCTTGAACATCAACCATTGACATTAAGAGATGTACTCTAGTTGAACCAAAATCTTTTCCATTTCGTTTAATCGGATGATATGTCATCGATGATTTGTCTTGGTGAACTTCAACAGTTAGAAAATTTACAACATTTCTCTAATTGATATGGAAAGTCGATCTCCCAATTGAAACAATTTGAACCATTGATTTGTTGATATTCACCCAACTCTACCAGCAAACATCAGCCATCAATTTGATCCATTTAAAAAATTATCAAAATGAATCATGGTCACTGATTTGATCAATCTTTCAAATGCACGATACCTTATGGATTTTTAAATTTATCAAAGAAAATCTTTTTCAATCTTGACATCAGACATGATCTTCGTCGTCAATTTTCCAAATTTCCTACAACTCTACAACAACCATTAAAACTTAAAATTCAATCATTCCAACTTGAATTCATCTATGCCAGTTTGCATAATTTCTCTAATAAACCCCGTAAACAACTCTGATCCATTTAAAGTCAAACATTGTTCATGAATTTGGGGATTTTTCTCTGATTTTTCACAATTTTTCCACAATTCATCATAGACAAAAACTACAAAAACCAGTTTTTCAAATCGACACTGGTTCAAGCCCATAGAAGCATGGTGTTTAAATCAGGTACTCTGATACGATAATTTAACGTCCCCCATCCCAGCCAAGGGAAATTATAGTGTGGAATACTCATAAAAATTATGTTTTAGAGTTAGCTAAATTAATTTCATGTATCTTTCAACTATGAATTAAATACAGATTTAATTATTGTTATCTACCATTATATTGATGCATCTACAAAATACTAAAATAAAATAAATGATGGTAATAACTTCATGACAACAACATATAAAATATTTTCTCATACTCAGATTTCATGGACAACTATTAAAAAAAATGATACAACAAAATCAAGATAAAACACTTATCTTTTAACACTTGTTATACAACAAGTTTCTTGGGATGGATGTTCCACCCAATCATAGACTTGTTGCTCCAAATACCAACAAAAAATCATCTGCGAGCTGAGGCTAGAAATGAAAAAAGTGGGTGGTCACTCATTGTCCACCTAGAACTCAGAATTCCCACAACCCATTGGTTTTCTCCTACAACTATCTCAATNCAAACATCGGCCATCAATTTGATCCATTTAAAAAATGATCGAAATGAATCATGGTCGCTGATTTGATCAATCTTTCAAATGCACGATACCTTATGAATTTTTAAATTTATCAAAGAAAATCTTTTTCAATCTTGACATCAGACATGATCTTCGTCATCAATTTTCCAAACTTCCTACAACTCTACAACAACCATTAAAACTGAAAATTCAATCATTCCAACTTGAATTCATCTATGCCAATTTGCATAATTTCTCTAATAAACCCCGTAAACAACTCTGAGCCATTTAAAGTCAAACATTGTTCATGAATTTGGGGATTTTTCTCTGATTTTTCACAATTTTTCCACAATTCATCATAGGCAAAAACTACAACAACCAATTTTTCAAATCGACACTGGTTCAAGCCCATAGAAGCATGGTGTTTAAATCAGGTACTCTGATACGATAATTTAACGTCCCCCATCCCAGCCAAGGGAAATTATAGTGTGGAATACTCATAAAAATGATGTTTTAGAGTTAGATAAATTAATTTCATGTATCTTTCAACTATGAATTAAATACAGATTTAATTATTTTTATCTACCATTATATTGATGCATCTACAAAATACTAAAATAAAAATAAACTATGGTAATAACTTCATGACAACAACATATAAAATATCTTCTCATACTCAGATTTCATGGACAACTATTAAAACAAATGATACAACAATATCAAGATAAAACACTTATCTTTTAACACTTGTTATACAACAAGTTTCTTGGGATGGATGTTCCACCCAATCATAGACTTGTTGCTCCAAATACCAGCAAAAAATCATCTGCGAGCTGAGGCTAGAAATGAAAAAAGTGGGTGGTCACTCATTGTCCACCTAGAACTCAGAATTCCCACAACCCATTGGTTTTCTCCTACAACTATCTCAATTTTCCACAATCTCTCTTCCTCTTGACGTGTTCAATCGAAGGAATATACCCCTTCACTGATCTCAATCCCTCGGGTTTCCCATTCATTTATTAGGATCTATCCATCACATGTATCTAGGAATATCTTATCTAGGAACTCAAGGGAACTTACTACTATGAAAAACTACTAGAAAACAACAACAAACACTTGTTGTTTTAGCAAAACCCACTCAGGGGTTCACTCTCTCGGTATACAAACCATAAGCTTCAATATTCATCTCCAAAAATATCTATATATGCTCTAACATGCTCTAGAATTCACCCTCCATGTTTGCACGAGCTCCAAGCTCTATTCTTTTCTCTCTACTTTCTCCTCATGCAACAAAACTTGATTGTGTAAAAATTGTTGTCCCAACCCATATGAATTTCCTCCTTTTGGATTTTCTTGATTGAAACAAACACTCCCCTAAGATAATTGTACTCAACCCCAATGTGCCCATTAACTATGGGATGTGACTAATCACACCCATCCTCTTACATTTATTTAATTATTGGCTTTGGGAACACTCAATAATAAATCATAAGATTTATATATGAATTGAAATTTTTAGGAAAATGGGTTAAATTACTATATGTTGGTAATTCTCCCTTGGATCCCTCTTTTCCACTCTCATATACCCTCCCCTCTCTTGTGTATTAATGTATCCCCCATCTATGTCCATCTCCCCTTAGCAACTGGTATCACATTTTATTATTAAAAACATAGAAATACAATTTTCATATTACATTGCTTTGGACATAGCCACCCATTATATATACACAAGAATTAATTAAACTAAGGATTATAGTGGGGATGTTACATAGGGTCTAAGCATATTGGAGTACACCACCAAGTTTATAAAGGTTTCCATCATGCTACGTATCTCTCCCAAGAACCCATATGTACTCATCCATTATCTTTGTAGTTTTCATAGTAACCTACGAAAGAAGGTGCTCCTCTTCAAGATAAATACAATGGATGAGGCATGTGCATATGGACAATACTTGGAGAACATAGGATTAAAAAAGGGGTAGGATTATTTTTCTAAGATGAAAGAACACCCTGGAGATTCCAAGGAGGGAAAGATGAAGTGGAAAGAGGGAAAATGTAAGAATTCATCAACCAGTACACATAAGTGAAAATATCACAACAACCAGTGCAATGATTGCAACATCGATAGACAGACTAAGGAAAAATATTGGAATCTACATCTAGATTTGAACTCGAAGAATTGCAGGAATGATAGAAAGAAAAATAACCCTCTATCCATAGATTTGAGCAATCTCATTGAAAGTAGGTCTAATGTGGATGCAAATATTTTCTTGAAATATATGGAGAAGAAGGTGAATATCAATATCCTTCATCACTAATAAGAGAAGGGTATAAAAAAACTCTTCCACATCAATATTCAGGTCAAGGCAACCAAGATATATGCTATGTTTGACTCTGGCTCATACAATAATCTCATAGAAATAGATCTTCTCGGTATGACTGGATTGGAGGTTTATGATCATCATAGCTCATATCCATTTGGATCGAAAAACAAGGATGCAAAGGTCAGGGTAATAAAACAATGTAAGATTAAATTTGTTGTAAGTGTTTATTTTATATGTGAGGTAGAATTGTGCATCATACCATTAGCTGTATGTAGAGTAGTGTTTGGAATCCTGTACATGTATATGAGGGATGCTATATTCATGCAGAGAGCCAATAAGTACAACATTATCAAGGGAAAAAAATCCTTCATATTTAATATGCACAAAAGAAAATAAAAAATTTAACTAGTAAGTGCCACTCAAGCTAAGAAATTGATCGGTTCTAGCAAGAAATATGTTTTACTTTTCCTAAGGGAAAATTCGTCTCCTCAAGATTTGTTAAAAGTAAATAAATCCCTATAAGAGTGTACTAAGGAGAAGAAAAATGAATTGGAGGATATACTAAAGGAATATGGGGTATTTTTCTAAGAGGCCAAANCCAGCCAAGGGAAATTATAGTGTGGAATACTCATAAAAATGATGTTTTAGAGTTAGCTAAATTAATTTCATGTATCTTTCAACTATGAATTAAATATAGATTTAATTATTGTTATATACCATTATATTGATGCATCTACAAAATATTAAACTAAACATAAATGCTGGTAATAACTTCATGACAACAACATATAAAATATTTTCTCATACTCAGATTTCATGGACAACTATTAAAACAAATGATACAGCAAAATCAAGATAAAACACTTATCTTTTAACACTTGTTATACAACAAGTTTCTTGGGATGGATGTTCCACCCAATCATAGACTCGTTGCTCTAAATACCAACAAAAACCCATATGTGAGCTGAGGCCAGCGATGAAAAAAGTGGGTGGTCACTCATTGTCCACCCAGAACTCAGAATTCCCAAAACCCATAGGTTTTCTCCTACAACTATCTCAATTTTCCACAATCTCTCTTCCTCTTGATGTGTTCAATCGAAGGAATATACCCCTTAACTGATCTCAATCCCTCAGGTTTCCCATTCATTTATTAGGCTCTATCTATCACAGGTATCTAGGAATATCTTATTTAGGAACTCAAGGGAACTTACTACTATAAAAAACTACTAGAAAACAACAACAAACACTTATTGTTTTAGCGAAACCCACTCAGGGGTTCACTCTCTGGGTATACAAACCATAAGCTTCAATATTTGTCTCCAAAAATCTCTATATATGCTCTAACATGCTCTAGAATTCACCCTCCATGTTTGCATGAGCTCCAAGCTCTATTCTTTTCTCTCTACTTTCTCCTCATGCAACAAAACTTGATTGTGTAAAAATTGTTGTCCCAACCCATATGAATTTCCTCCTTTAGGATTTTTTTGATTGAAACAAACACTCCCCTAAGATAATTGTACTCAACCCCAATTTTCCCATTAACTATGGGATGTGACTAATCAGACCCACCCTCTTACATTTATTCAATTATTGGCTTTGGGAACACTCAATAATAAATCAGAAGATTCATATATGAATAGAAAATTTTAGGAAAATGGGTTAAATTAATATATGTTGGTAATTCTCCCTTGGATCCCTCTTTTCCACTCTCATATACCCTCCCCTCTCTTGTGCATTAATTTATTCCCCAGCTATGTCCATCTCCCCTTAGCAATTGTTATCACATTTTATTATTAAAAACATAGAAATACAATTTTCATATTACATCACTTTGGACATAGCCACACATTATATATACATAAGAATTAATTAACCTAAGGATTATAGTGGGGATGTTACATAGGGTCTAAGCGTATGGGAGTACACCACCAAGTTTATAAAGGTTCCCATCATGCTAGGTATCTCTCCCAAGAACCCATATGTACTCCTCCATTATCTTTGTAGTTTTCATAGAAACCTACGAAAGAAGGTGTTCCTCTTCAAGACAAATACAATGGATGAGGCATGTGCATATGGACAATACTTTGAGAACATAGGATTAAAAAATGGGTAGTATTATTTTTCTAAGATGAAAGAACACCATGAATATTCCAAGGAGGGAAAGATGAAGTGGAAAGAGGGAAAAGGTAAGAATACATCAACCAGTACACATAAGTGAAAATATCACAACAACTAGTGCAATGATTGCAACATCGATTGCCATACTAAGGAAAAATATTGGAATCTACATCTAGATTTGAACTCCAAGAATTGCAAGAAGGATAGAAAGAAAAATAACCCTCTATCCATAGATTTGAGCAATCTTGTTGAAAGTAGGTCTAATGTGGATGCAAATATTTTCTTGAAATATATGGAGAAGAAGGTGAATATCAATATCCTTCATCACCAATAAGAGAAGGATATAAAAAAAACTCTTCCACATCAATATTCAGGTCAAGACGACCAAGATATATGCTATGTTTGACTCTGTCTCATACAATAATCTCATAGAAATAGATCTTCTCGGTATGACCAGATTGGAGGTTTATGATCATCATAGCTCATATCCAATTGGGTCGAAAAACAAGGATGCAGAGGTCAAGGTAAGAAAACAATGTAAGATTAAATTTGTTGTAAGTGTTGATTTTATATGTTAGGTAGAATTGTGTATCATACCATTAGATGTATGTAGAGTAGTGTTTGGAATCCTGTACATGTATATGAGGGATCCTATATTCATGCAGAGAGCCAATCAGTACAACATTATCAAAGGAAAAAAATCCTTCATATTTAATATGCACAAAATAAAATGAAATATTTAACTAGTAAGTGCCAATCAAGCTCAGAAATTGATCGGTTCTAGCAAGAAATATGTTTTACTTTTCCTAAGGGAAAATTCGTCTCCTCAAGATTTGTTAAAAGAAAATAAATCCCCATAAGAGTGTACAAAGGAGATGAAAAATGAATTGGAGGATGTGCTAACAGAATATGGGGTATTTTTCTAAGAGGCTAAATGGATACCATCTAAGAGGGAAGTGGAGCACAAAATACAATTATCTCCATACTCTCCATTTTTGAATATTTGGGTGTATAGAAAATTTACTCTAGAAGCAAATGAAGTAAAGTAGCAGCTACAACAATTGTAGGAGTAGGGTGTGATTTTACCAAGTACCTCACCTTGTGGGTAACCCTTCATATTTGTGCCTAATAAGGATGGGAATTTGATAATTTGTATCAATTAATGGACATTGAACAATATTACAGTAAAGAATTAGTACCCTCTTCCTAGAATCGATGATCTATTGGAACAGTTGAAACATGCCAAGTAGTCCAATATGATGGATATGAAATTAGGATATTAATCCATGAAAAAATCAAGATATTAGGATTTACAACACAGCGTGATAAAAAAATTTGCCGGAATTTAGACAAAATCACCAAAATAACTCGGATAGATCATGACAAGACTTTTCATCATACTTCCAATGAATCAACCATTGGAATTTTGATTTGATGGACGGTGATGAAAGTTTTAATCATATTTTAAATGAGGAAAACATCATATTTGAATGCTATTTCATCTGAATTCCAATGGAACCATAGCTTGTTGTTCTTTTGAAAAACAATACATAAAGAAAATGGATTGAAGTCTTAGCCATGAATGAGAAGTTTTTTTGGCTCAAGTTTATGTCAAAAAATGGGTTCAATTTAATAGTATGGGTTTTTGGAGAAGTAGGTATCAATATGAATAATTGTACCAATATGAAGTGATTAAACTTTATCATTAATCCTAAAAAGTATCTTGCAAGGCTCAAGATCCATCAATGAGCCCGCAAATCACCACAAATGATCTCTCTATGGCATATTTGTCTTTGAATGCAATAAAAATACCATTAGAGGATTTCAAGAACCAAGTATTGGTTGTGGGGTGTTATACATGGTAAAGAGAGGAAAATAAAGCATTACAACCTAAAGTAATCTTTCAGGCATCAAAACGCAAGAGAAAATCCTTCAACGACCACAGATAATGTATTGAGAGGACCATCTGCCTCCTAGTTGGGATATGGGAACCATTAGAATATTTTGAGATCAAGGTATGATTCTAATTTCCTAGAACATGTTTGGGGAAGGAAAATCAAGCCTCAAGCCTCCCACCCTACATATCTCTCCCTAACTCCCTCCCTCTCACTGTACTTTTCCCCTCTCTCCATCTCTACTTATTTACATCTCTCTCTCCTACTAATAACCCCCCTATATTTATGTATCTCTCCCACCCCTCTTCCCCTCTCTTATTCTCTCCTTCTTTCCATCTCTCTCTCTCTCTCTCCACCCTACTCTCTCTTCCTTCCTTCCATCTCTCCATATTGTCCTCCACCTCTCTCTTTATCTCACACTCTCTGCCCCTTCCTCTCAAACTTTTCCCCTTCTCTTCCCTCTCTCTCCGTCACTATGTATCCCCTCCCTCTCTCTCAACTTCCCCCACTCTATCCCACCCTCTCTCTCCACCTCTCTCTCACTCACTCTCCCTCTCTCTTTCATCCTCCCTCTATCTCTCTACCTCCCTCTCTCCCTCCAAACCTCTCTCTATCTATATGTTTCTATCTCTCCCATATCTCCATATGAAACTCTCTCACTCCATCCATCAATCATACCCTCTCTCTCAAATCACCCTC
>JZKD02S2397521.1:11074-29135 GCA_000966675.3 Picea glauca
TTTTCTACTAGTCAGTGGAGTATGGTTAGTAGTTGCAACAATGAATGTCAATGTTTGGGAAATGGAAGGAATGATTAATTTGATCAACAATGCTATTTCAATTTTCATCTTTGTTTTGATGATTCGAATGATCATTATCCGATCAAGATGGATGGATGATACTAGACAAGTGAGGCGACAATACCCTCACTTCATTTCTGATTGAACCATAATTTTGGAGGTCCAAAAGCTTCTTAGTGGGAGGGATTGATCTAGGTGGATCTTTTGATTGATAAAAATTAATGTTCTCAATTTTTTATGAAAAGGTATCCATGTCGAAGAGCTCGACGAGATATTTCCAACGCAACTTGAATGGGCTCAAACATACGTCGTATGAGAAAGTTATGGCGTTCTGAAGTTTTGGCCAAACAGGCAAAAAGGTTGACAGGGTTGACACGTGGGATCACCAGGGACTGACACATGGTAGTACGATCAGGACACATGGTAGTATAGAAATGGCACATGGCAGTACTGACTGGACATGTGGAATTACGTACATGACATGTGGTTGTACGACTACTGACATAGAATGTTGACTGGACTGTACAGATGTTAATGTGGCATGTTGACTGGGTAGTATGGATGTTGATGTGGAAATATGAATGGATGGTACAGATGCTAACATGTCATGTTGATTAGACTGTACAGATGTTGATGTGGCAGAGTTGACATGGTGAGATGGTTGATGTGGCACTGATTGACAGGGTGACGTGGTGTTGATTGGCATGGCATGGTTATGTGGCCGCCATGCGAACCAATCAAAGGCCACAATGTGGTAGCCCCAAATTTCTCAAAAGGGGATTATCAACCTCGAAAGGATCGGGCGGGTGAATCAAACCCTCGACCTCATCAAAACAAAACCATCAATTTAAACAATATCCCATCATTGTTACTTAGTATGGGTAGAGGAGAAATTATATTTACGCTGAAAAGGTTATCCATTTGGTTTAAATTGGGTGTCGACGGGAGTCAACCCCGCAACGTTCCCATCGACGGTCCAACAACTTAACCAACGCACCAATAGTATTTCATATTATGGCATGCAAATATTTATTTATTTGAATTGGAATATTTCAATAGCCCACAAAATCCGAAAGGCCGCGGATTCGACCTCGTGACCTGTTTTATAATAACTAAAGGTTTTCACCATTGCATGAAGATGGATGCATGTTGAACAATTTTCACACCATTTTTTTTATAGTGTAGTTATTGTTGTATAAGTTGAAGAACAAACAATTTTAAGCCTTTTTTAGTGTAGGAAGAGAGGGGGAATTTGTTCCCAACCATGTTGTAGTCTTCCTAAAGAGGCCAAAGACAATTTGTTTGCAGGTTGGAAATCGTTGGATGTAATAAAAATTTGATGTGAGTGTTTACATCTTAATAATGGATCGGTTTCTCATTGGAAGCGGACCCAGAGACATAGCCCAATATGGGTGAACTCTGTTATCAACTTGTGTTTATTTTTCTTTGTTATTTCTCTTCATTTGTTCAATTTCAATTTTGCAAGCATTTGTTAAGCCTTAATATTTAAGTTAAAACAATTCACACCTAACATCGGTTTTGCAAATCAGTCAGTGGAATTTTGGATTACCCAATCCCAAGGTCCTATGCTAAAATGCATATCTAAAAAAAAGGAATAAGAAAAATCAAAGGAAATAAAAAGGTGTTGAGGTGGTAACTCTAAGCCAAGATCCCTCTTAAAAGGCTTATAAGTGCAAAAAATGAAGATTCCTAGCTCAAAAAGGCTAGTCAGACCGGGAAAATACCTTATATACCATTAAAAATGACTTTGAGGGTCAAAATATAAAATTTCCATACCTTTTTCCATCAATTATTCATCAAATTTTCGTATATTTAACTAAATCACTTAGGAACTACCTTTTTTCCTAAGCACAGACACATGTAATAGGGGCAAAAGTTGTCACACCGTGGTAAAATTAGGCAATCTATAAAATTTACCTATGTTAAGTTATTTTTAGAGGATATTACTTGATGTTGATTACCTAATTATTTGTTTGAAGCTTGATACATCATTATAGGTGGTCGCCCCACATTGGAATTTGTGCACTATGCCTCGTGATATGTGTCACTACCTTGAGATCCATGTACCTGCATTTGGATCCATGTACCTAAATTCATCCATATGTACTCACTTTGGGATCCTTGCAAAAATTTCGTGGGATCCATGTCACTGCATTGGGATCTGTGACAACATAATGGATGATGACTAGGATGCCACATCATCACCAAGGTGTCCACATCATCAAGTTGCACACTTTTCAAAATAAGGAGCATTGTATGGGCCACATAGCATATATCCACTTGGCATATGTGAAATCTACTCTCTAAGGTGTATTTTCTCTCTCCTCCACATGTGGGAAGCTTCTAGAACCTTATAGAAGGGGCGCACATCACTTTTGGACCAATTTTCACATGTGTTTGCATGATTTTATGGGTTATTTAGGTGAGTGCCCTTGTTCTAAGGCCTCCTTTGACCCACAAGTGTGAATGAATTTGAAGACTTGCTCAACTAAAGGAGGGCACACTTTCTCTCTCCTCCTTTGACTCACATGTACTAGTGTTTGTTGAAATTTTCACTCACTTTGAGGAGGATGCCCTAGCTTGAGGGGTTTGTTGTAACCTCCCATGGTTTTACTCTAGCATGTGCTATTGCCTCACGGTTTTATTGTATCCCATGGTATGATCACATGGTTTTATTATAGCTCATGGTTTCTATGTATGGTTTTGATGAGGCCTCTACCTATTTAAGGAGGGCATCACTCTCATTTTGTATGGTTGGCAATGGAATAAGAAGGCCTATTTGCTCTATTTTGGTGTGTATTTTTCTCTAGTTTTTTATGTATATTGCTCTAGAGTGTATTTAGAAGGATCTTGGCATACAAAACTTATTGAAGAGAAGGGTATTGCAAGGTGAACAAAAGAAAGCAAGGTACGGATAACATTTATCTTGTTTCTTTATGGATTATTGAAACTAGGGTTTAAGTATAAATTTAGATATCATAGGATTTGAAATTTTTACTTTGGATTTATAATTCAATGAAAAAAAATTGAAATGCATGGCCTGGATCTATAAATAATCTAGTCCCTCTATAATTTTTGTGGTACATGTTCCCAAGCTTGATGCTCTCCCATATTTCCTTGGGAGTTTTTTGGGACCTCAACAACAAAAGGGAAAAGGGCATCTACTTAAGGAAATATTTTAGACTCCATACCCAATGGAGACACTAGGGATTCCTTAGATCTTCTAACCATCTCTAATTTAAAGAAATACAGCAGCATAATAATCGAGCAAATAATCCAATAACAATGAACACTCAACTCAAACTTTCTCATTACCAAAGCATGAATTTATACAATGAGAGTAGATGTTACAGGAAATCATCTTCTCCTACAATCTCTCAACAATATCTCCAATAATCACTCCATGAATCTCTCAAATATATTTCCTAACCTTAATTATACTTTCGAGACATAACAAATAACAATAATACTAAAACCCAATTACATCTAGAATATGATAAATGAGTCAATATTCCAACATTTCTCCCCCATAATGATCATTTGGAAATATTCCAAGATCATCTCTGAATTTGCAGAACTTTTCCTTTGATAGTGCTTTGGTGAAAATATCAGCTACATGTTCTTCTGTTCTGCAATACCTGATCTCGACCAAACCTTGCTAAACCAAATCTCAAACAAAATGATATTGAATATCAATATGCTTGGTCTTCTTATGAAAAACTGTATTTTTGGTCATTTGAATAGCACTTTGATTATCACATATCAATTGAATAGGTTGTTCCTGTTGCTCATGAAGATCCTCCAAAATTCTTCTTAACCAAACTTCTTCACATGTTGTTGTCGTTACTGCTTTATACTTTTCTTTTGTTGTGGACAAAGAAATTGCAGGTTGCTTTTTAGTGCTCCAAGCAACTATTGTTGAACCCATGCTGAATGAATATCTTGAAGTTAATTTCATGTCATCCATGCAACCTTCCCAATATGAATCTATATAACCAATAAGCCTGAAATCTTCTATAGATCTGTATATTAAACCATAACCAATAGTACCACACAGATATCTCAAAATCCTCTTAGTTGTTTTCCAATGTATTTCCTCGGGGTTTGACATGAATTTAGATACCATACTGACTGCAAAAGATATATCTGGTCGAGTTGTAGTTAAGTAGATCAAACTTCCAACCAATTGATGATACAAAGAAATATCAACTTATTTGGAGTCATCATGTCCATATAATTTCTACCCCACTTTCAAAGGAGTTGTTTCTAGCTTGCAACTCATCATTCTAAATTTCTTCATAATATACAAAGTATACTTTCCTTGTGACATCAAAATACCATCTTCTTTCTACCAAACTTCAATTCCCAGGAAATCATGTAACTCTCCAAGATCTGTCATCTCAAACTCAACAATCATGTGTGACTTAAACTTTTCAAAATAACTCAACATTGTTCCCTGTGTAGATCAAATCATCAACATAAAGTGCAACAATCACAATATCCTGACCTGACTGAAGAATATAAAGATTGGGCTCAGATAAACTTTTGATTAAGCCATGATCCTGGAAGTATTTATCAATTCTTGAATACCAATCCCTTGGTGTTTTTTTAAGACCATATAAAGCCTTCTTCAACCTGTAAACTTTATCTTCTTTAATTGGAACTTAAAAACCTTCAGGCTGCTCCACATAAATTTCTTCATCCACATAACCATTCAAGAAAGTTAACTTCAAATCCATTTGAAAATTTGTCCATTTATACTGAGCAGTTAATGCAAGAACCATCCTGATTGTATCCAACTTTGCCACTAACGCAAATGTCTCAGTATAATCAATGCATTCTCTCGTTGCATAACCTTTTGCAACTAAACGAGCCTTATACTTATCAATTGTGCCATCTGATTTATACTTAGTTTTATAAACCCATTAATACCAATCACCTCTTTACCTTTTGGTAAGTTTACCAAATCCCATGTATCATTTCTCACCAAAGCATTCAACTATGCTTCCATAGCTTCATTCCATTCTTTCTTTCTTGATGCTTCTGCATAAGTTGGTGGTTCATCCATCTTCATTACTTGTGTCATAAGTGCATAATTCACAAGATTACTTTGGGATCTGGTAATCCTTCTTTCAAAATTTCTATATAACATATTTCTTTCAGAATGACTTCTTTCAAACCACTTAGGTTTCTTCTTAACTTCATTTTCCTTTACTGACTTGGAATGTGATTCACCATCAACAGTAACTGTATCTTTTTTTAATTTCAACTATACAAGTTCTGACTGATAAATTCCATGCTCATCAAATACGACATCTCTGCGTATTATTACTTTCTTTGCTTGAGGATCAAACAACCTGTAACTTCTTGTTTCAATATTGTAACCAATGAAAATATACTTCACACTTTTATCATCCAATTTGCTTCTCTTTTCCTTAGGAACATGTGCATATCCGATGCAACCAAAAACTTTCATATGTGCAACACTTGGTTTATGTCCTGACCATGCTTCTTCAGGAGTCAAGTTCAGCATTGCCTTTGTAGGACATCTATTAAGAATGTATACTGATATGTGTACTACTTCATCCCAAAATTCATTACCAGGTGACTTAGCCTTTAACATGCTCCTAGCCATCTCAACTATGGTTATGTTTTTCCTCTCCGCCACTCCATTCTATTGAGGAGAGTATGAATTGGTAAACTCTCTCTTTATACCATTATGTTTGCAATAATTCAATAATTCATTTGACCTGTATTCTCCCCCATTATCTGTTCTTAGGATGAGAAACTTGAAACCACTTTGCTTTTCAACGAATGCCTTGAACTCAAGAAAATGAAAAAACACTTCAGATTTCTCCTGCAAAAAATACACCCAATTCTTCCTTGAAAAATCATCAATGAAAGTGAGAAAATAATGAGCCTTTCCAAAAGACATTGTCTCCATTGGACCACACAAATCTGAATGCACCAACACTAGATGTTCACTAGCTTTCCAAGTTCTATTTGAGAAAATTTCCCTATGGTGTTTCCCAAAAATACATCCTTCACACACTTCATCGTCATTCTTAATATAGGGAAGACCATTCACCATATTCTACTTTCGAAGCAACACCAAACTCTGAAAATTCAAGTGTCTCATTCTTAAATGCCAAATCTTTTTGTTCATCTCTTCTGTTGCATTCAAACTTTGTGAATTACTTGAATCAAAAGAAAGCTTGAAAATTCTATCTTCAGTCATTTCTCCTTTTTTTTCCACAATTGTATTATGATTCAACTTATCCATGATTAAACATTCTTTGTTATCAAATACTAACATATAGCTCTATTCCATCATTTGTCCTATAAAAAGTAGGTTTTTCTTCAATGTTGGTGTCAACAATGTGTCATCAATAAACTTCTTCTTTCCATGCAATGTTGGAATTGCAATTGTGTCTTTCCCTTTAACTTATGAAACTCTATCATCACCAAATACAACTTTACCAAAATAGTTGTCATTAATTCTAGTAAACAACTCCTCTTGAGATGTCATATGAGTAGAACATCCCGAATCAATATACAATACTTCACTTTCTTCATTATGTGTCATGAAACTTGATATGAATAACTTCTCATTTCTGGTTTCTTCTACAACTATATTAGCACCTTTGTTTTCCATATCTCTCATTTTTGCATAACAATTTCTTTCAAGATGACCATATTTATGACAGTAATGAAACTGTGGGCCTTGTCATTCTTGAGATCCTTCTCTTCCTCTTCCTCTTCCTCTTCCTCTTCCATGAAAATCGTCTCTGCTTTGTCCTCTGAATTGACTTGAACTTCCTCTAAACTGACTTGGGCTTCTTCCTCTTCCTCTAAATGCATTTCCTTGATAATTATGTGATTGTTGTGGATTTATATTATGACTCTAATTTTGATATTGACTTCTACTTCTTCCTCTTCCTCTTCCTCTTCCTCTATGCATTGTAGAAAAAGCATGCTCCACTTCTCCAGTTGGTTGATTTTCTTCAACAGTAAGCAAGAAACCACTTAATTCATCAATCTTCATTGTATTTAAATCTTTGGAAACCACAATACTAGTGGTGACCATTTGAAACTTGGGCAAAACACTTCTTAAAATCTTCTCAATTAGTCTCATTTCTGGAACATCTTCACCTAAGGACCTCATCTGATTAACAAGATCTTCCATCTTTGTGATGTAATCATAAATAGATTCATTACTTTGCATGTTGGAATTTTCAAAATTTCTCCTTAGTGTTTTCAATTTAACTACAGCCACACCTATGTATTCTTTAAAATATCTCAAGCTTGCTTAGATGATTCTGCAACATTAATTCTTGTAAATATAGATTCTTCAACTGGGCTCCCTATAAGTGAAAGTTCTTCATTATCTTTCTTAATAATTTTTTTTAAAGCTTTCTTGTCATCATTATTTAATGTTTTGAAGTCATCAGCAAAAGGCATAGTATATCCATCAATTACAAGCTCCCATAAATCTTTAGTGATGAATATAGGTTGCATGTGTTTACTCCAATAGAAAGAATTTGTACCAACAAGTTTAGGCAACACAATATTGCTTGTAGCCATGAAGAATAAATAAAAATGAGAGAAGAAGAATACTCAAGAGAAAAATAAAGTGTTCCACTTTACCCAAAACAAGAACCAATATCTCAAAAATCCAGACTCAACCACCACCAAAAAATAATTCTTTTATTAATGTTTGAGTACAATAAAGAGCTAAAAGTCAATTCTTTCAAAAAAAAATTACAATCAACACTTCTTATATCTCCCTTCACTAACAAATATTACTTTTTGCTAGTTTATAAAAAAAAAACCTTTACACCAAAAAATAGTACCCAAAAATAATAAGATATTTAAAAAATATATCTTTTACACTTTATGTCAAATGAATACTTTTCCTCAAGCACAAAAAAAAAAAACAGTAATGCTGTGTCCAGCTCCTTTACATGCCTTACTGATGGTAAGCTTTTATATGAAATAATGTAATAAGCCATCACATGATTTTTAATATAGTTTACATAAAAAAATCGATGGCAAGCATTTTCAATATAAAGAATTCAATTCTATGCCAAAACCATACCAATCACACGCTTTATTCCAAGCCAAATGCACCAATCTGTCGCACTAACTAGTCTCACATTACCGTCATGGAATTTCTGAGACCACTGTGATTCTAGTGACTATTACCTCGCTCACAGCCACGATCAAATTCATGTACTTGGAGATATATTTGAAAAAAAAACTCATGGGCATTCTCCACAGATCTTACCAGCACACGAACGCTCCACAGATCGCATCAGTCTGCAGTCGGTTGTACCATCACTTGCACTCTCTCCACGCCAAGCTTCCTCATTCCACGCAAAACATGCACCAGTCTAAACTATGGAAACCTCAATCACGTATGTACGCCATGTTCGTAGACTGTCGAAGATGCCAGTAAAGAGGTCACGCGATCCAATTTCGCAGGAAACCCTACCCTTTAACAAGACATGCATCTCATCTCTCAAACCCTTACAATGAATGAATGATGTTTTACTTGCATAGTGATCTAAGATTTTGAGCATTTCATGCCAACAGTTTCTCAATCTAAACAACCTAATGATGACAACACTCTGATCTTTTCTTTTCTCAATTGTTGCGTATTGTATAGTCGAATGTGATAAGTTTGAATTTGTTGTTTTTGAGCACCATTTGGGATATCATTTGTATTTCACATGTGGTTAATACTATGTCATGACAAATTTACTTTTTAAGGCATCATTTTCAAGGCACAATTCATATTCACATTTGGGAATTTAAGGTTCTCCCTTTGGTTTTCCTTAACAGAATTTTTAGCTATATATGGTTTGAAGAAAATAGTATTTTGTATCTCCACTCACATTAAGGCAAATCAAATTTCATTAACCCTTGAGCACTTTCCCTCAATAAGTCATTGGAACTTTATGGGATTGAACCTCCACAATTAGCTCCCACTCCTACTTAAACTTGTCCAAATTGGGCATCTTGGACTAGTAGTGTGAGCTTCTTGTGAGTTTGGTTTAAGAGCTTCTTGAGGTCTCTTAGAATTGCACCCATTTTGAGTGAGTTAAGTAATATCAACCTAGGTTAAATCCCCTCATCCTTAAATCCAACAATTTTTGTCCTAGGTTGACTTAGGAATTCCCCCTAGGCTAGGGTAGCTTAGTATTTCTTAGTCTAAAGTATGGGGCGAGGCCACTAAGGTGACAATGGGTGGATTTCCTGGTAGTACCTTCAGGTTGTCCCACCGAGGTTGGGACTTTTCCTCATGGGGTAGAATTTGAGAGATAACACCTCTATTTCCTCCTCAACATTATTTTCCAATGTGAACAATTTTGTTTTTTTGACATATATGCCCTTTGGACCATTTGTTATACAACTAAAGCATATTATTTTTCTCTTCTTTCATCCATTTTCTTCTGTGAGATTCAAGTGGGTTGAGACATGGTTACCTTATGAAGAGAAAATATACCTCTACCTCCTCTAGATGTTCCAAATGTTAGACTTGTGTGTAGCCATATTCTTGGTTTGAATATGATGAGCAAATTGCATAGCTTCATCAACATTTTCTTAGTGTCTTAGGAAAAGATCATGTTTGAACCTGCATAGAATAGATCTAGCTAGCAAATGACATACACAATTTACAAAGAAAATATGAGAAAAGAGAAGCAAGAGAGAAAGAATGGAAGAATTTTCATTAACCAAATGAATGAATGATAATTTACATATGATATACTTTGTATAACTCAACTAATGTGCATTGGAGGAGAAGCCAATGCGTCATAGTGGTGGTCTAGAGTGATCTTCACACACACCTAGGATTTATTTTTCCTAAGGTTTTCCCTATGTTTATTAGTCATTATTCAGTCTCCTATAGTTTAGGGAGAATATTCTCTTCAGTTCACACTTCATTTTTATCAGTTGAGTGGAGTCTAGATGTCACATTGGGATCATCACCATGCATCATTGGGATCATCACCAACTAATGCGCAATGTCCTTGGGATTATCATCAGATTAGCGCATTACTCATGATTCCATGATCTCCTCATCATTTCACTATGTTTTAGTCAGTTAACTGAAGACTAAGAGACTAGTTAACTTAGACTAGGTGGCAGTTCACTCCCGTAACTGCTTGAGAGACTAGACTAGGTGGTAGTTTACTCCTGTATCTATTGGTGTGTGTCTAGATCACTCTAGACCACCAATATGGTGCATTGGATTATCCTCCAGTGTGCATTAGTTGAGTTATACAGAGTATATCATGTGTAAACTATCATTCGTTCATTTGGTTAATGAGAATTCTTCCATTCTTTCTCTCTTGCTTCTCTTTTCTCATATTTTCTCTGTAAATTGTGTATGTCAATTGATAACTAGATCTATTATGTGCAGGTTCAACACATTTACATGATATCAAAGCCGACGGACTGCTAGGGAAAATCACACTAGATTATTTTTGCAGGTACCGAAGATTGAAGACAACAAAAAAATGGATTTTCCAAAAGAATTCATTCTTACACTGTACAATTCATTTGCATGGAAGGAGAAGATGATAATGCATCTTCGAGGCAGAGGATTATACAGGTTAACCATGAACATAGAGACAGAACCCACATCATCCATAGAAAAATACAAGTATCTAAATTGAATGGATGAAGCGTTTGGAACTATTTGCAGTCTCATTTCTCCTTAACTCCTCTTTCACATATCCTCTTATAAAACCCCCAATGAAGCTTGGACCACCATGGAATGGATTTTTGGAAAACGGGACGAGATGAAGGGACACATGCTCGAGGTCGAATTGCTTACTTTGGATCCAAAAACCTTCGACAATCTCCAATATTTCTTTACCAAATATAAGGATTTGTTGTCATAACTCAAGGCTTTCGGGGTTGATAAATCTAAGGAGGAGAAACAAATGGTTCTTACATTCTCTCCAAACTTGGTCTGAAATACTTAGTGTTTGTATCTACATTTCATTTAGTTAGGGTCACCTCTAGAGCCACCTGGGAAATTCTCTCTCTTAAGGTCTTTATCGAGTTTCTGACACAAGAGAAAAACAAGCTCATCAATATGGGAAAAATCAAAGGCTCAAAGGCACATGCACTTACTGTGCAAGATGGTAGCAGTCATCAATATCAAAAATCTAAAGACAAAGACAAAAGGAAAGCACATTCAAATCCAAAGAAGGAAGGGTACTCAAAACCCTTCAACGATGCCTCCGGATCCAAAGGTGGAAAGGGAAGAAAAGGGGAGAAATGCACTTACTACCATAAATCATTCCATCCAGAATTTGCATGTATGCATAAAAATATAGATCAAATGGCCCAAATAATTCAACAAAACAACCTTGGAGATCGCATCCCCGAGGGTGCCAAGAAGAAGAAGCCAGAAGATCAGAATCTCAGGAAAGACAATTCTAGCCTTGCTTTGATTGACATCAACTCCTCTCCCAGTGCTTGGATCGTAGATTCAATGGCATCACACCACATGGAAGCCAAAAAATAAGTTTATTCTTCATTAGATGCATGCAAAGGTCCTCGTATTCTGATGGGGGGGGGATATCCAGTCAAGGTCACTGGCAAAGGAAGAATTGAACTCACAAACGGAAGCTTTGAGAATGTGCTACATGTTCCCAAATTTTCCATCAATCTTCTCCCGGTGTATCATATGAACAAATCCGACACCAGAAAGAGATTTATATTCACACCTGATGCAGTGGATATCTATGACATGCAAACCAATTCCAGGGTTGCTACCGGTGAGGTAAATCATCAATCTAGACTCTACACATTTTCTGAATTTATTAAACCAGATTCTGCATTACTACTTACCCAAAGAAATAGGATATGGCACGAAAGGTTCAAGCATTTAAATTTTAGATATATGCAACAACTTAGAAAGCAGGGAATGGTTGATGGTCTATCTGACATCCACTTCTCCAAAGGACTTTGTGAGGGATGTGTTCTTGGAAAACACCCTCAAGAGAAATTCGATAAAGGAAAGATTCAAAAGGCTTCATTTCCTTTAGATATGATCCATAGTGACCTCATGGGCCCTTTTCCGCATCCATTAATAAGTAAAGCAATGTACGTGCTCATTTTTGTTGATGATTTCTCACTCTTCACATGGATTTTATTTCTCAGGAAAAAATCAGTGGTCTTTCAACACCTCAAAGATTTCAAAGCTCGTGTTGAGACACAGTCGGGAAAGAAAATCAAAGTCCTTCGAACAGATAATGAGGGAGAGTATGTCAACCATGAGATGCAAAATCTTTGTCATGAGGGAGGGATTCAATTGCAACACACGGTTCCTTATACTCCGCAACAAAACAGAGTTGTTGAGCGGAAAAATATATCTCTAAAAGAGATGGCATCTTGCATGCTACATGCAAAGTCACTTCCACAGAGATTGTGGGCTGAAGCACTTAATTGTGCAACCTACATCCAAAACAGATCTAGCCATAGATCTGTCAAGGATAAGACCCCCTACAAGGCCTGGAGCGACCTCAAACCATAAGTGACCCACTTCTGTATTTCCGGTTCACATGCATGGGCCAAGATTCCTTCTGAGAAGAGGAAGGCACTTGATCCACAGAGCATAGAGTGTATCTTTGTTGGATACCCCGATTGTGTGAAGGGATGAAGACTCGTTGATCTTTCCTCGAACCAGCTCATCATTGAGCGAAGTGTCCAATTCGAGGAAAGTGTCTCGCATATGCCTCAGCAGTCGCATGCAGACACTTTTTTTCTTCCACCTGTCAGAGATGATGAGAATGCACATGTTGACTCTTCTTCAAATGAGAGTTTTGATTCAGATGATCCAGACATAGAGTCAGTATAGTCAGATGCAGATTCAGTGCATGCAGATGCTGAGCCAGAGCCAGAGCAGAGGCCCAAGTGGACCAAGACTACTCTTCAGGATGCAAAAGATCTTGTTGGAGATCTAGGTGATACTAGGAGGACTCGATATGATTTTTAGGAGCCTCCTATTGCACTCACTGCCACTGAATCAATGCCACCCAAGCATCTTTTATTGTTTCAGTCTTCATATCCACAGTCCTATGGTGAGGTTGCTGGAAATCCCTTTTGGGAATCCGCCATGCAAGAGGAGTACAACTCACTCCTCGAGAACCAGACTTGGGATCTAGTTCCCCTTCCTTCAGGAAGGAAACTTGTCTAGTGCAAATGGGTCTACAAGACCAAGAGCGCAACGGATGGACAAGTTAGTAGATACAAATCCAGGCTAGTTTCCAAAGGATTTTAGCAGGTGCATGGAAATGACTATGATGAGACGTTCACTCCAGTAGCGAAGATGGATTCCATACATTTGGCACTTTCCATTGTGGCAACCAAGGGATGGGAAGTCCATCAGATGGACGTGAAGAATGCAGATGGACGTGAAGAGACTTCTTCATGGTGACCTCTCTGAGGAGATCTATATGGAGTAGCCCCATGGATTTATGAAGGATTCATATTTGGTCTGTCGACTGAAGAAGTCTCTTTATGGCCTCAAGAAGGCCCTAAGGGCATGGTATGGAAAGATGGACTCCTACTTGTTATCACATAACTTTGTATGTTGTAATTCAAACCCGAATGTTTACATGCTCAAGACGGTTGATTCACTTCTACTCCTAGTTCTGTATTTTGATGATTTTTTTATCATCGATTTCTCGACTTCAGTGATTGTTGCATTCAAGAGGATTATGCATGACAGGTTCTTGATGACGGACAGGGGCCCACTACATTTCTTCCTTGGACTCGAGATCAGTCAGGATGCATCATGCATCAAACTGTCTTAGGCCAAGTATGCACGAGATCTCCTTGAGATATTTCACATGACAGAATGCAAGTCTGCCTCGACTCCTTTCCTATCAGGAGTCATACTTGAGGATGGCAGGGACACTCCACTAGTTGAAAGCGCACTGTACAGACAGCTAGTGGGGAGATTATTGTATCTCACACACTCCAGACCAGACCTCTCCTATGCAGTTGGAGCAGTCTCCAGGTTCATGCAAGAGTCGCATGATCTACATTGGAAGGCTGCAAAGCGTATCCTTCGATACGTACAGGGAACCATCACCTTTGGAATTCACTATGCAACAGACTCTACATTGGACCTCATTGGGTTCACTGATTTTGATTGGGCTAGCGATAGCATTTATCGCAAGTCCACATCTGGTTACTCACTCATTCTTGGTTCTGAGCCTATCTGTTGGTCGAGCAAAAAGCAGGATTTTATTGCTCTATTTTCAGTCGAGGCAGAGTATAGAGGGTAGTTAACATAACCATTCAAGCTATGTGGCTACAACATTTTCTCACTGAATTGGGCATTCAGTTTCATCGATCAATCGTCATCTGGTGCGACAACCATAGCACTCAGAAGTTCTGCAGAGATCCATTTCAGAGGCAGCGGACGAAGCACATCGAGATCCACATGCACTACATTAGGTACTTATTACGTGAGGGGATCATCGACCTGCAATTATGTCCTTCAGCAGAACAAGTTGCAGACATATTCACCAAGACCTTCACTAAGTAGACCTTCACTAAGGTTTTCCCTATGTTTATTAGTCAGTATTCAGTCTCCTATAGTTTAGGGAGAATATTCGTCTAGGAGAATATTGTCTTCAATTCACACTTCAGTTTGATCAGTTGAGTGGAGTCTAGATGCCACATTGGGATCATCGCCATGCATCATTGGGATCATCACCAACTAATGTGCATTGTCCTTGGGATTATCACCAGACTAAAGAATTACTCATGATTCTCTGATCTCCTCCTCACTTCACTTTGTTTCAGTCAGTTAACTGAATACTGAGAGACTATTTAACTCATACTAAGTGGGAGTTCACTCCCGTAATTGCCTAAGAGACTAGACTAGGTGGAAGTTTACTCTCGTAACTGTTGGTGTGTGTCCAAATCACTCTAGACCACCACTATGGTGCTTTGTCTTCTCCTCCAGTGTGCATTAGTTGAGTTATACAGAGTATATCATGTGTAAATTATCATTCATTCTTTTGGTTAATGAGAATTCTTCCATTCTTTATCTCCTGCTTCTCTTTTCTCATATTTTCTTTGTAAACTGTGTATGTCATTTTCTAGCTAGATCTATTATGTGCAGGTTCAACACATTTACAATGCTATCAACCCTAGTGGCCAACACTTAAAAATCTAAATTATAGTCTTCAACATCACCTAGGTGCTTCATTCTTGTCAACTAACTAAAGTAGTCTTGTTCCCAAACTTTGCCATATTGTGCTTCTAGGTCCCTTGTAAATAAACCCCAAATATAATATGGTAAGAATGAGGTTTCATTTTAAATACCAAATGATACCAATGAAATGGTTTTTTCTCAAAATATAGAGTTGCTAAGGAAATAGTTTTCTTATCATCACTAATGTTATGAAATTCAAAATATTGCTCTATCTTGTTTACCCATGTAAAGACATTTGTTCCATCAAACTTTCATAATTCAACCTTGGGAAAGTGGATACCCTTAGGAACCCGTCCATGATTAACTCCAATATTGGAGTTAAATCCTTCTAGAATGTGATTATTGGTGGAAGGTTGGTCAACTTGGATTTTTGTAGCTTTATTTTCATGAGTTCCTTGGTTCACATGATTAATTTTAGAAAACCTCTCATTTAAGGCATGTATAATCCTAGCTTCCATTTGATCCATCTTCTGTTCCACTTTCCTTTTATTTTCTTCTTGGAAATAGAAATAGTCAACATTTTTCAACATTATATTGTCAAGTTCCTTATACTGAATTTATAATTGGATACCTAGTTCTTTAACTCTTCACTTTCTTCATGAGTCGTGGATGAGCTCTTTAGAAATTGAGCCAGAGTATAATTTTTCCAACATCCCTTGCCATGTGAGCCAAAAATAATATTTACCTAGAATTATCATGTATTTTCTCTTTATCACACTTTTTGAATCACCCCAAACAAATCTTGCAATAAAAAGTTATGAAAGTTTCAAGTTAACATACCTTTTTAATCCCTTATTTGGGAATAGTCCTATAGCTTACCTTTAACATATTAAAACTTCACCAATTATAATCCTATAATGCTGAAATTTTTACAGGATATACTTTGAGATGTTATCTTCAGTCTCCCACTCATCTCATTCAATTTGTACCTTCCAAGTGAAATTTATAGTCACATTACCAAAACTTCTTGTCTTTTCCCTATATTCGGAGAGTGAACTTGTATGGGCACCCATGTCATCAATACTTCACTTCTAGGTATGAACTTTGGATCATAAATACCATGATATTCATTCTTTCCAATTCAATTAGTGGCACTCAAATTGGAGCTTGTTGGCTTCAAATATAACTATTTTACTTAGAACACCTTTTTTATATACAAAAATGGTTACTTTTTTGTATTAATTATAAAAAGAGAGGGTTGTGGCCATACCACCTAGCCTTTTAATAAAAGAAATAAAGGATTCCATAGTCCAAAATTCTCCAAAGAGTTCAAGGAGGGTTGAAAAATAAACCGTATCTACCTTATTTTCAAAAAAAAATACTGCAATGATTAACTAATTAGCTTGTATAAAGCCTTACATATAGGCCAAGTAGAAATAAAGTCTTGAAAAACATAAATAAATTCAAACATTTTGATTACCAATCCCTAGATGGGAAGACTTATTTCTTCCCACTATAGAATATAAGAGAGAGGGATATTTATTCTTTGCCTACTTTATACATTGATCAACAATATCCTCTTCCATGGCCGCTACTTTGTCTTTTCCAAAGGAACCAACTAATGCAGCTAGGGCTGCAGATTCCTATATTCCTCAAACCCAATTGTTTGCTCTAGCTCCAAGTGTTATAATTTCTCTTGTAGTTCACTTATCATGTCTTCTTCATCCTTCAATTTATCTCTATTTCTTTCTTCCCCTACCTCAAAGAGTACATTTACCCTTTGTGTTTTTCCAGTTGAGTTTTCATCTTTATCATTTTCCTTTGAGTCATATTTATATCCCTTGCATAGTTATATTCCCATTCTTTTTCCAAATTCCCCATCTCCCTATTGCGAATGCCATATTTTCTTGAATGTCATTGTTGAGTCATTTACATCTCTAGATTGAGTCTCGAAGAGTAGAGTGTTCATATAATGTGTAGTGGTTTGGATGGTCATGGTTATCCATATTACTAATTCCGAGTGGAATTTCCGAGACAAAGTCTCAAGGTGCCTCTAACTGGTTAAGGTGAGAAGTATTGATTTCAGACAAGGAAAATTTTAGGGGCTATATATCGCCCATGGGCTAATTTTCATGCTTTTTCCAAAAGACAATTCTCCTATTTCCATTTTTTCTAAAAGTGATTCGCCCAAATTCTATAGAATAAAATTAGTTTACCTTAAAAATAGCCCAAATTTTATAAAAACTATATAAAATCCTTAGAAATTTGAATATTTTTACAAAACTATCGCCAAACATTTTATACTTTTCATATTAAGGACTAGTAAGATTTGCCAAGGTTTCTACATTCTAAGATAAATTTGCATCCTTAAAATTATCCTTGATTTTAGAATAGAAGACTAAGGGAATCCCCTTGAAACTTCTAGTTTGGTAAAAAAAATGGATGGCCAACTTGTAATTCAAAATCCTAGATTTATTTCCATAGTTCCTCCCAAAGAATCATAATAATTAAACTTAAAACGATGAAACCCAACATACGTGAAACAACTCCTCAGACCTGATAGATAGGAAGGATTGAAATTATTACTTGGGTTTGAAGCGCGAGGTTAATTGTTTCTTTGAGATTCTCGACCCCCATAGTCAATTTTATAGGTCACATTCAAAGATAATTGGAAACATGAATCACATATGGATCCTGAACATAAGATTGACCCCTAATAGCATTTTTCCTCATCCAAAGGAATGACACTCAAAATAACAAAAAGAAGTGAAATCTCAAACCTCCCATATG
>JZKD02S2397576.1:16737-29132 GCA_000966675.3 Picea glauca
TAGCCATCACATCTCTTTTTAGAGATAAGCTGGCACCATTCTAGCAAGCTTGTTTCAGTCTGCATTTTATAGTTTTAACATATTTCTTATTTAATAGAAGTCTAGTTTTATTGTATCTCTATTGTTATTCACTTTGTCTCTATGTTAATATTATAAATCTATTTTTTTATTTCGTTCTTCTCATAAATCCATATCAGTGGTATCAAAGCGGTCTGCTCCTTGTCGTTTTTTAGTGCATGTCCCCGATGAGGTCCGGGTATAGAGTTGGGTCTCGAGCTTGTTTCTTTTGAGGAAAAATGCTCTCTCACACCCAAGAAATATTCCATGGTGGTTGAAAATAAATATGATGGGATGGGATATCCTTTCAAAATGTTGCTTGAGGAATCCCTCGAATGATAGAGGAACGAGATGATGGACATCTTTGCACAAATCCTTCGATGACTGTCGACAAATGATGCATCTACCTCGAGCAGAGGCGTCACCCCCTTCAAGGTATATATAAAATTTTATATTCCTATATTTGAAGGTCAAATAGACGTAGATGCTATAGAAAAATATTTGAATCTGCTAGAAGGGTATTTTTGTGCCCATAACTTTTCGAATAGAGAAAATATTACTTTTGTGCTCCTCAAAGTCATCCCCCATGTCAAAGATTGGTGGGAGACTTTCTGTGAGAAAAATGAAATGGTGAAACCCTCATTATTTACAGTCTCACTTACCCAGGAATCCTTTAGGGATGCTATTAAGGAACAATACTACCATGTTGGAAGTTATAGTGACCTGTATACAAAATGGACAACACTGCGGAAGGAAAGGGACCAAGCAATGCCAGAGTTCACAAATATCTTTCATACCTTGTGCACCAACATGGGTATAAAATATTATGAGTGACATCTGGTGCTCAAGTATCGTGGTAGTATGCATAGATACATCTAGGAAGAAATGGATTTTTTGGACATCTCATCCTTAGGTGCGGCCTTTCGATATGTCATCAAAATCTAGGATAAACTTAAACAAAATATGTGGTAGTTCGGGTTTGGGAACCCCTCACAGCAGAAGCAGGGAAAGGGAATCCCTAACTCACAGAACAAAGAACACAGTCTCAGGACAACCAGTCAAAGCTGCAACCAAAGAAGGACAATAGAAAGATGAAGAAAGATACTGGGAAGTGGTGTGACTTCCATAAGAGCCCCTGTCATAACATTGTTGATTTCCAATCAAAGAAATCATTGGTGGTAGAGGTGAAATCCTCTAAATCGCATGTGGGTTCTGACTCTGATTCAAAACTAGAAAAGGGAAGACAGATCATTGATGCGGAACCTAGTTCCACCGTTTCTACAACCAATATCTAGCTCAGTGATACTGATGATCCAGAGGAAGGTGAGTGCCTCTTTCATTCACATATGTGGGTGAAAGGAACTTCGATGCACTTCATTGTTGATAGTGGTATCCAGAATAACCTCATCACAACAGAGTTCTTCAAGCAGCTAGCCCTGCTGACAATGATGCACCCGCAACCTTACATCATCAGATGGCTCCACCAAGGGAGTGATCTTTGCATCAGCCAATAGTGTCTCTTGTCATATGACATCAAGAAATTCAAATATGACATATTGTGTGATGTTGCTCCCATTGAATTTTGTGATGTTCTTTTGGGCCAACCTTATTTATGGAAACGTCATGTTGTATATGAATCTAGGCCTCGCAGTGTTAGGATACCCGAGGTAGTCCCACCTAGTTCCATTTCCTTGATCTCTTCCAAGTAATGCAAGAAGGTCATCTCTCAAACCGGGAAGTTTTTCTTCTTCATGATTCTCTCTCGCAGTGAATGAAATATTGCAGCCACATTCATGGCCTCTGTGACCGACCTCTCCATGCAGTAGAAGCAAGTGGACAAGGTCATGGAAGAATACAAATACATCTTCTCCTCACCTATTGGGGTACTTCTGCACTGTCAGTTCAAGCATTCGATCGATCTGACCCCTGGTACACCACTACCCAATGGACCAGTCTATCATCGCTCTCTGTTATAAAACGACGAGATCCATCATCATATCCAAGAAATTCTCCACAAGGGGCACATCCGAACCAGCTCATTTCCTTGTGGTAGCTTGATCGTGCTTGTGAAGAAGAAAGATGGGAACTAGCGACTCTACATTGATTACTGAGACCTAAATAAAAACAAAGTCAGGAACTGGTGCCCTATTCCTTGAATCGATGATCTTCTTGATCAGCGCAATGGAGACAAACACTTTAGTAAGATTTATTTGAAGTATGGCTACCATTAGGTCCCAATATAGTAGACAGATGTATGGAAGACTCCCTTCAAGTCAAAATAAGGTCTTTTTGAATGGTTGGTCATGCCTTTTGGTTTGAAAAATGACCCATCAAATTTCATGAGGATGATGGATGATATATTTTCGCATTTCACTAATTATTTTGTTGTGGTGTACCTGGATGACATGCTCATCTACAAAAATACTTGGGCGGAACACTTGCAACACATTCAACAAGTTATGCACACTCTGCGACAACAAAATCCATATGCCAACTTGGAAAAATGCTCCCTCGGCATGGACAAAGTCCACTACTTAGGATACATTGTTGATGCGCATGGTGTGCATGTGGATCCATCCAAGATCCAAGTCATCTGTGACTGGTCAACCCCAACCACACTCACTGAGCTTCGAAGCTTCTTAGGCCTTGCCAATTTCTATCATAGTTTTGTGTTTGGATTCTCCCATATTGCATGGGCCCTTGGAAAAATAACCAGAAGTGGTGGTAAGGAAAAATTTGTGTGGGGCCTGTCCCAATAGAAAGAATTCTATGATATGAAGAAGAACTTTTGCTCTGCGCCAGTTATTTCATTACCTTACCTGCAACAACCTTTTGAGATCGAGATAGATGCTTCAGAATATGTTGTAGGTGCAATCATCACTCAACACAACCATCCTGTGGCCTATCATAGTGAGACACTATCAAATGTCGTTCATAAGTATGCTAATTATGGACACACAATGTACTCCATTGTGCAATACTGTCACCAGTGGAGGCATTAAATTCTCAGGAAGGATAAATTTGTCCACATTGATCATAAGTTACTACAGTTCATGTAGGCACAAGGTAAATTGTAGAATTATTTCCATCAGAAGTGGTCCACATATTTGCAGCAGTTTCACCTCAACATCTAGTATAAAATAGGAAGTACCAACCGAGTCATTGATTTCCTCAGTCGACCTCTAGTCGCGACACTCACCACAGTGCTTGATTCTTACATCCATGATACCTTTGGATGGCCCCACATCTATGACACAGATCTTGACTTCACCAACACCTACCAGGTGTTGGGCGCAAAGACAACTATCACCAATTTCCATCTTCAGGATGGGTTGTTGTGTCATCTGGGCCATATATGTGTTCCATCAAGCGAGCGATCGATGATGATTTGATAATCCCACTACAGTTGGGTGGAAGGACACTTTGGCATGGAAAAGAGAGTGGTAGTGTTGCAACAACATTTCTACTGGATGAAACTTCAACGAGATGTTAGCAAGTATATTCGGTCCTGCACTGCATGTGCTATTGCCAAACCAACCATTAAGAAACAAGGCATGTACACTCCTCTTCCTACTCTTGAAAGGCCCTGGGAATCCATCTCAATGGAATATATGCCAGGCCTTCCATCCACCAAGCGGGGAAATGACTGTGTTTTTTGTTTTTGTTGATTGCTTTTCCAAGATGGCGTTTCTAGCCGCTAGCAAGAAGAGCATCACAATGGAGGCTACTACCAATATCTTCTTTGAATGAGGGTGGGTCCACTTTTGGATCCCACAAACCATTATCTCAGATAGGTAAAACCGATTTCTTGACACATTTTGGTCGAGCCTCTAGTCATTGTTGAACACCAAGCTCACCAATTCCACTGCCTTCCACCCCTAGACAGATGCCCAAACCGAGGTCGTCAACCGGATGATCGTGCACATCCTGTGCATGTAAAATTCCAAGAAACCCTACACCTGGGATGAGAGTCTTCCCTATGTTCAACACAGCTACAATAGAGCCATATATAGCTCAACCGACCATATCCCATTTCAGGTGGGATTGGAATTTCAACCATTGGGTCCCATGGATGTTGCACTACCCCTTGCGGCTACCCAGGTAGACTCGTCGCATGCTTCAACTGAAGATGACAAATCCACCCGGTTCATTGAGCAGATCCAAGACATCCACCAATAGGTTCAAGATATTTTACAGAAGTCCAATGCCAAGTACAAGCAGTGTCATGATCAACACCGGGTGCCACACCAATTTCAAGTGGGAGACAAATTTTGGTTGCACTTGCAAAAATAATGTATTATAGGGACTCATCCAAAGCTTAGTCCACTCTATTATGGACCCTACACCATCACCAAGGTTGTGGGTGACAATTTATTTGAGCTCAACCTTCCCCCATTCCTTGGCTTGCAACCAATATTCAATGTGGACCTCCTTCAACCTTATTTTCCACCATTATTGGACACCTCAAATATAGAATAATAGTTGACACCAATGGATATCAAACCTGACTGCATGGAACCAACATCCATTGATCATATCATGGACACACAGGTCAAGTTAACTCTCCAACAAAGTATCCAACTTTATCATCTTGTCAAAGGAGGGAAACTCCTACACGAAGGAAAGTGGCCCACCTGGGGCCAAATTCAGTAGAAATTTCCTCATATGATGGGAGAAATCAACACATTGGAGACCGTTTCTTCCTAAGTGGGCAGGGCTGATTCAAGAGGATATTTGTTGCCACCCTTCTTGTCTAACTGGCTCAAAACAGTTGTTTGGAAACTTACTATTTTTAGCAATTTTTCGATTTCTAAACTTCAGGGGCCATTTTGAGGGCCTAAATGAAGCTTTTTCGCGATCAGGCACCTCAATGATATCCAAAGGCTTTTATTGATCCCCCTAAATGAATATCCTCATGAATACCTTTCCAACGAGCTATCATGCAACCTAAATAGAGATCGTATGCAAAAGCTACAACCCCAGGAAGTTGATGTACGAGGCTCACGTGACTTTTAGCGCTTCATCTCCTAGAGTTAGGTTTTTGGATATATAGGGTTTTTTTATTTCATGTTGATTGTAAATATTCCTTGAGAGTTTCATTGTACTCATCTTCTTGTGAATGGGCATAGCCTTCACATATCTTCTTAGAGATAAGCTGCCACCATTCTAGCAAGCTTGTTTCAGTCTCCATTTTACAATTTCAATATATTTCTTATTGAATAGAAGTCCATCTTTATTGTATCTCTTTTTTTATTCATTGTGTCTCTATGTTAATATTATAAATTTGTGTTTTCATTTCGTTCTTCTCATAAATATGGATCATTACCACTTTAGTTGTTTACCAAATATCCCATAAGGAATATAAACATGCATTCCTATGATGTATTCCAATTACACATTCAAAACATGTCCTTTATATTATAAACTTGCTTTCAAATTGTGCTTCCATGCACTTACTCACATGATTTAGCATGTTGTGTGTGTTCCCTCCATATGCACCCTTCACAGTTTCATTTCCATATCGATTGAAAATTATTTAGTTCACGATTGTTCATAATCATGTACATGTGGTTCTCAAAATCATATTCATGTTGTCTTTTATTATGACAACATAGCATCCCTGCTCAATTACTCCTTCCTTAGTTTATACTAGCCTTTCCTGAGGGAATGTAACATATTCCCCTCAACCTATCATTCAAAACAAATCTTTCACGACTCTTTATAATGGAGTCAACCATGCATCCATGCATTCATTCAATCTTGGCAAGTGAAATTATTGCTTTATATTTCACTCATTTAGGAAGTCACTTCGTTCCTTTAGTATACATATACTCTTACATCATATATGTGCTTTACTTTCACATTTAATATCATTCATTCATATATGTTTTGTCTTCATACCAGTCTTCATACTAGGAGACCTTATAATGCATTCATTCCATGCATTCAAGCATATACAAACATAGATAAACATTCATCATGGAAGCTCACTGCTTGCACCTTTTCCATGTCATTCATACACATGGACATATCAAGATTCCATATCCTTCTCCCAGAGATCATACTACCATTCTTATGACAAGTCTCATAGAGATACTCAACATTGAGCTTCCCTCTTTGTTGGGAGTTTACAGTCATTCACATGAAACCTACATGGCAAGTTTAACAGACATACTCATAGTTATGTCTCCCTTTCCATATGACAACAACCAACAAGAAGGAATTATTTCCTATGTTATTATAAAATTATTCAACAATAGAGACATACTATCTGGGAAATTCCAATAGTTCCCAAGTGTTACACATTATTTTGGTCACCCCAGTGATCAAGTGACAACATGTGTTCATGTTCCCTGAAAATATAAAAGAGTCTTTCTCCATGAGAAAATTGATTTGCTTTCCTTTCTAGAAAACTATATCACGGTAGGTCATCACACCTTGCAAAATGCATGGGGTGAGATGATGCATGATCGTTGCATCCTTCCCTAGAGATGGACCATGACGTCTCCATAGGATGCCATATACATAGGGTGTGACGATGCTAAAAGATAAGGAAAAGTCAAACTTCACGAATGTTCTAGAAGGGGATCTTCTAGAAGATGAGGTGGCCTCCAAATGGTTTAGATCTTACTCACTTTTCAGATTTGGTGGGATCATCCTAATCTCCTCATCCATCTCTCTTTCACACTATATAAGAAAGGATCTCTCATGGAAAAGGCTAAGGTTGAATAGGATAAGATTTGTATGGAGAGTTTTACTTCATATTATTCTTGAGAGATTTTATTTATATCTACAAGATACATGGTGGCTCTTCTTCATTCAAAGGCTTTAGGGAAAAGGTGTGTGTTTTAGAGAAAAGGGCCATTGAAAGGGGACCTTGCAACATCAAGGCTCTGGTTGTATTCTACAATTTCTATTTAATATGATACAAAAATATGATTCTTTCCCATAAAATCATTCTTGTTTTATTGTATGACTTCTTGATCACATACATAGGTTTTGTTGAGTATATGTTTTTGCTTTCACTTCCTTGGCTTGTGTCGTTTTACAAGTTCAGCATCCCATAAGCCTTGGAATGGAGCGAGGATGACACTAGCGAGGACAAATGACATTTAAAAGGTATGTCACTTATCTCTTGTTAGTTAGTATGCTTGATGATTGAAACTGAGGGAAAGTTTTATATTATGTCTTGTTTTGTTCTAGTTTTGGGGTGAAACTAGGGAGATTTGTTTGTGTCCGCACTTACTGATTTGTACGATAAAAAAATTGACGACCATACTAGGGATATGACTTGTTTTTTGTTTTCGTCTCTTACTTGCCTTTAGCCCGCCTTCCTTTAGTTAAATTCATTCTCTGAGTCTGTGGGTGATCCATATGGACTCCGTGGGTCTGAAAGTTCAGTTAGATTTTTGTCTTTCTTCCATTTTTTTCCTTAGTTACAGAGATCATCGCATTGTGCTATATAGACATCCTACGATGATCCTCTGACATCGCACTATGTTGGTGCAGACCAAGGCGACGATGTCGAACTGTACCCAATTGGCAGCCTGCGATGACCCTCGATCGTCACACTGTGCTCCACTGTCACGTGTGACGATTCATGTAGGCATTTTTGGGGAGAGCCATTTTTTCTTTTTTCACCCATTTTTGCCTCAATTGCCTAGGATGAACCTGTGATACCAGTGTTTGAATGATTTATGAGTTTAAATATTTCATTTGATTGATTTTCAGTGATTGAAAGTTTTTCTTTGTAAATTTTACAAGTTTTTCTTTTGATTTTTTGTCACAAGGATATAATCTTTGGATATTGGTCCTGAGTGCTTTCTTAACAAAAAGCCTTTAATTTATTTGGAGTTTTGGATTGTTTTCACCTTCTAGATTTTTTATAGATTGAGAAACATTTTTGTTTGCATTTGACAAAGAGTTTCTTATCTTTTTATTTTTGTCTGCATAGTCATTTTGATTTGGGAACAAGGTTGTGAGTGTGTTAATTTCCTTGGATTACATTTTCTTCCATGTATTGCATCTTTGATATGATTTGAGAAAGGAAGAACTGAAAATAATTTTCTTTTTAGTAATTTTTTACAAGAAAATTGTTGCATTCAAATATTTATAAGAGAAAATTGGACAATTTTGTAACTTTTGATTATTTGGAATTTTGTTCATTCAGAAATTGAGAAATTGTGTTTCGTAGCTTTTGTATTTCAAAAAAGATACCTTCTCCCTGCTGTAATTAGAGTTCATCGAATTGAAAGATTGCACATTCATCTCTTATTGCATTCTATTGGATTAAGGTCATACATATCATCTGTTTCATCTCCATCTCCTTTTTGAGTAAGCAATAACCTCTTTAAAATACAACATAATATTAAAATTTATTAACAACTTTTATTTTCTAGGAATTATTTACACCAAAATTAACTAGGATAGAACTTTGGAATAGGTTGAAAGGCACACTCTCTAAAGCATCAAAACACACAATAGTATCTTGTGATAGGGAGAGTTTCAAATCCACTTGCTACATTTTGTCCTGTGAAGCCCTTCTAACACAAGGGTCAAACCTAAGGTTGCATTGAGACTGGAAGAATTACTCACCCTACTTTGTTAGTCTTGGTGTAGATATTGCACATATTATTGTGGGTCACTTGAGAATAAAATCCTATGGGGACCTTCTCGAGTTGATTTCAGGCTTAAATACCCTGCCTTTGTGCGTGGATTGGACTATCGATTGTTTCCCCAGGAATCATTGGATTAATTGGTAGCCTTAGTGGCCTATCTCTTTAGGGTATTTACATGAGGTGACTGCGGAGAGGCAAGTCTTCACAGTACTTGGAATCGATGTTGGTAAAACTCACTTGGGCTCCTTGGAGGGTATACCCATGATTATGTGTGGGATCTTGCATCAAGGCCTAAGTCCATTAAGAAGGTCGTCAACATAAATTTTCCACCCACTTTATCCCATCCCCTACTTGTCTTGATTTCTCGACGTTGGATTTCATCACCAACTAGTGACTTCGAAATAAGAAGGTTTGTTTGCTTGGTTTGATTTCTATATTTTATTAGTGAGTGTTGTTTTCTCCTCTAGTTGGCCATAGATTTGTTCTATTCTCTATTTGGTGCGGCCAACATTGGCCTTTGCTTACTAACTCACCAAAAGGCTCTCCTGCGGGAGAAGTCAATAACGAAGTAGCCTATGAAATTAGGAGTACGAATTCTTTAGAGGGATTCATAATTTGTAATTATTTGGAAGCATTCAGACTTCCCGAAACCTCATTATTGAGTGTGGTACAAGATCCATAGTTGCTCCGAATTAATTCATCGGGAGACATTATTGCTGACAAATATATTGAAGCACCTACTAGACCTAATGCAGAGTGTGGTGTAGACGATCCACTTTTTCAAAATGAGTCGTTTATAACCCCGATTCATACCACTAGAATTTTTAATCCTAGATTTTCCCCTCTCCATTCTTTAGGACACGATATTTTTGACACACTAGGAACAAGTTCTAATCAATGCATGGCATCGCAAATGCCAGAGACGTTTGTTACCTATACAGTACCTTTAAATAATTTTACTGGCACAATCAGTCATGTCATCACCGTGTCATACCAATTATTGGTTGGCTCTCACTCTATTCTTCCTCTCTAGATCACTAGCTCTACCATGGTCTCACAAGCTACACATTTTTCTACCAGAAATACAGTGGTATCCCAAGCTCCTATTGGAACACCGCTTTCGTCTAGATCAAATACTTCACTTCCCCCTGGGTATAATGCTTTGAATAATTCCATTACTAATCCAACCTAGAATCCAATCGGAGGGTCAAATCATTTTGTTCCACCTAGGTACAATGTTGGTGTTGTTTTTGTTCCTACACCTACTCAAGTTCTCTCCGGAAGGGTCGTACATTTCTCCTCCATCTTCACCTGGAGGAGCTAATCATCTCGGCCCTAGTAGCTCTAATCCAGTTGGAGGTACCAGTCATTTTTTCATGTCTGGTTTTCAAATTACTGTTGGAGGTCAACCTCAAGTTGGAGGTTAACCTCAACTTGGGGGGAAATCTCAAGTTGGAGGCCATAACCCAGTTTATGGCCAAATTATACTTGTGTTACAATATCAACCTTGGAATATCCCTTTCTAAGGAAATCAACAACCATCTAGGGGGAAACATCCTCAAGTTAATGCTTTTATACGCCCTAATCTTGGATAACTATATCCAGGTTCTATGAATCCTACTTGGGGTCCAAATTTGCAGTCTAATGTTCCTTTCTAAGGAATCTTCCGTAATCAACCAATTTTTGTTGGCTATGCGGCTCCAAACCCTCCACAACTGAATCTCTCAGGACTATCTAAATATTTGCAGACTGCTTATGGTCCTACTGGTATACCTATGGGATTACCTCCTCCAAATTACCAGTTTCCTCAAGTGAATAGATAGTTTCCTTTTCTTGCTACTTTGGATTTACCGGATTTATCTAGGATTTTAAATGATCCTATTTTTTACTCTCCTTACTGGCCTGTCATCCTGACCAAATTACCATCGGACATTCCTAATTTTGATGGTCTACCTAGAGAAGACCCAAATAATCACATCATGACTTTCCATATTTGGTGTTCATCTAACTCATTGATGGATGACTCTATAATATTACGTCTTTTGCAATGAACTCTTATGGGTTTTCCAGCTAAATGGTACATCGAGTTACCATGAGGCTTCTTTAATGACTTCAATACTCTAGCCATGGCCTTTTTAACACATTACCAATTGACAGTACATTATAAAATGGGAACTGAAATTTTGAGTTCTTTCAAACAATCCTTTTCCACTCACATTTCTGATCATATTCATGAATGGAGGAGGAGAAGACGCTTAATAAAGGTTCCCCTTCCTGACCATTTGTTGACCGAGTGGTTTACTAAATCACTTATTGGTCCTATAGCATGTGATGTCACCATGGGTGGTGTTTTCACTGAAGAGCAGGCGATTATTCGTTCTCAGTATTTAGATCTCGTTTATTCGCAAATGGGTACTCTGTATGACTTGATCCCCGATGCTCCTCATCCGTCTACGAATTCTACTATGACACCTCTAGTAGCTTCCCACGCTATTGATGGCATGATTGGCACTTTTCACGGTGAGACTCAGTAAAAAAAATCCAATCACACCAATCCCAAATCTACTATTCCTACTATATAGAATACTCCTAATCCGACTCCTTCCCCTGGTAAAACCTCTGATGTCAATTAAGTTCAATATACACCTAGCGGTAAAAATCAACATAAAAATAAAGGGAAGGGTAGGAATAAGGAAGATAAAAATAATAATCCACAATATGAAAAAAACAAATCCCAGCATGCTGATGATAAAGACAAACGCAAGCCTCATTATCCTTTCCTTATCTATGGTGATGATCACTACACGAAAGATTGTCCACGATGTGTTGAAGTTACTAAGTTCCTGCAAGGAATAGATACATATTCTACCCATGTCGTATTGTCACAACCTTTCCCTTCTCAGCAGCAGGCTTAATTGGTCATTCATGACCAACCCTCTCCCTCTACCATGTCTTATGTGCTTATGTGTACTGGTGACTCTAAAAAGAACGACGGTGCAATCACAACTCGATCCAAAGATTATTCTTCTTCGAAGGAAAAAGTGGATGATGCACCACCTCTGTTGGTTCAACCTCCTCCACCAAATTCACCTCCAAATGGTCCTCTTCATCTCAAATGCCTGGGCCTAGATATAGTCCTTAGTCCTCTCCCCAAGGGCGTTGTTCAAAATTCATCCTTTTATCCTCACGCAGGTGCTACCCAAAACTACAGTATTGTATAAGACCTTGCGTAATCACCCTCTACGATGTCGTCTCTCAAATTCCTTCAAAGTTGTCCTGCTCAACAGAAGACGTTTGATCCAGGTGGATATCGGTGGCCACCCACCTTTTCCAAATGGCTCAAAACAGTTTTTTGGCCATTTTGGCAATTTACTATTTTTAGCAGGTTTTAACTTTCAGGGACATTTTGAGGGTCCAAATGAAGGTTTTTTTATCCAGGTGGATATCGGTGGCCACCCACCTTTTCCAAATGGCTCAAAACAGTCTTCTGGCCATTTTGGCAATTTACTATTTTTAGCAGGTTTTAACTTCTGGGGCCATTTTGAGGGTCCAAATGAAGGTTTTTCGAGATCGAGGTTCTCAATGATAGCCGAAGGAATGATTGTGCCCCCAAAATGAATCTCCTCAACAATACCTTTCCAACGAGCTATCACACGCCTAAAACGGAGATCGTATGCAAAAGTTACGACCCCGGGAAGTTGATGCACCAACTTACCCAAA
>JZKD02S2397587.1:0-10043 GCA_000966675.3 Picea glauca
TTTTCATCAATGTTCTTGTGATTAATTTCATGGAAGATTTGCATGTTTTTTCTCCTCCTCTCTCGGAATTCAAGCCTTCCGGATCTCAACCCTCAATGTCTAGATCATCGGGGGCTTTATCCCTCAACCCTTTTTGTCGCCCAATAAACTTTGATCAAAACTTAAGTATTAATTATATCATATATGGTTAAGAACCAATACGATAGCATAATGGAAAAGGTTGTTGGCATAAGGTTATAGGAGGTTGCGGGTTTGACCCCCATCAACTCCTATACTTTTGATAAAACATTAACCGTTAACATCCAATGGGAGGATGCCACGTGGCAGCCTCTCATTGGTCTATCTCTGCCACGTGTCACACTGTAATTGGTCTACTATACGTCACAAATGATGAGTCACCTACTAGGTTGAATGTACGGTGTGCCACATGGTGTTGCCACATCAACACCGTATGAAGGTACGGTCATGCCACATGTCACCCTTGCAGTGGTGACATGTGTCACCTTTGACCCTTTGACTTTTCCCTAGTTTGACTTGAACTTTGACCAACCATAACTTTTTCATAAGAACTCTGTTTGAGGTGATTTTTACGTTGTTGGAAAGTTGTCGCCGAGCTCTACAAATTGATGTTGTTTTAGAGAGAATTTGAGATAGTCAAATTTTGAGAATTTATGAATCCTTTTGGACCTCTGTCAGCGTTTCAGATCTTCCTCAACCTCTGTCAGCGTTCCTGGATCCTCCTGGATCATTCCTCTCCATTGGAAGCCTTTTGGACCACCAAAAGTTTGATTACTCAACAATTAATTGAGGGTAAATCTCCCTCACCTTCTCGGCCTTGATCCACTTTGCTTTATTTGGTTTCACCCCTTTAAGACCAACTCAAAGATATTCCACATCACCTCGATGTGAAGTATTGATTCTTTTGTCAAGAATAAAATCATCCTGTAGCTCATCTAAATATTCTGGAGAACAATCATCAATTATCAGAACCTGAATACCTTCATCTTCATCCATAATCATAGGAGGCTCATAAAGTTTCAAATTCTCAACATTTACCACTGAATGCATTTGCATATAGGATGGTAGATCTAAACGAAAGGCATTAGTACCAATATTTTCAAAGATCTTGAATGGACCATATCGGATTGGCCCGAGTTTTTTACCTTCACCCTTCATTATGTCCTTGTTGATATGTAACCATACTTGATCATCGACTTGAAATTGATGATCAACTCAATGTTTATCATGCCTCACCTTGTATTTGGCTTGGATTTTATACAATTGTTCCTGTATTTCTTGATGTACCTGCTTGATCCTTTGACTGAATCTTTCAGCTTTATCTATATCATCCTGTCCATCTTCTTTACTTGCTTCTCCAAAAAGAAATTCCATAAGAGATTTAGGCAAGTGCCCTAAACATTCTTCAAAATAATTTTTCTGAGTAGAAGAATGCATAACATGATTATAGGCATGTTGTACACAAGGTAATTGCTCATCCCATAATTTAGGATGCTTGTTGTAGTATCCTCAAAGTAGATGTACCACTATTATGTTTACCACCTCTCTTTGTCCATCTATTGCAGATGAAAAGTTGTGCTCTTCTTTAGCTTAGTGTCCATTAAATCTCATAAATGAGACCAAAAATTTCCCAAAAAGCGTGAGTCTTGATCTGTAATAATAGATGTAGGCAACCCAAAATGAACCCATACATTAGCAAAGAACATCTGTGTTGTTTGTTCAGTTGTGACATGTTTCTTGCATGGCATTAAAATACACATTTTACTGAATCTATCCATGACGAAATATACATAATCATGACTTGTCTTAGACATTGACAAATCCCACACAAAATCCATGGAGATACTTTGTATTGGAAGTGGCGTATATAATCCCAACTTTTTGTTGTGAGGGTTACTTGTGGCACACATAATACATCCTTTTACATACTTGGAAACTGTCTCATTCATTCGAGGCCAATAACAATATCAATTCAATTGTGCTATAGTCTTACCAACCCCAAAATGACCAGAAATGAGAGATGTATGAGCTTCTCTAATTACATTTGCTCTTTCATCTATGGGTATACAAGGCTTTCTAGGATGATATAACAAATTGTCATACATATGATAATCGAACTGTTGATTGCCATGAATCAAAGCCATATACACATTTTTAAAATCATCATCCCTTGAATATTGTTCAACATAACTTTCATGAGCTAAGGGATTATACCTTAGTATTGTAGATGCATTGATCACTGGCCTTGACAACATATATGCAACCTTATTATGAATATATTTCTTATACTTGATTACCAAATGAAATTGTTGTAAGAAACCCATCCACCTGAAATGTCATGATTGTTGTAACTTGGTCTATGACTGTAAATACTGTAATGGTTGATGATCTGCATTAATTATGGTCTATTTTCCCATTAAGTAATGCTTCCATTTTTTTACACTTTGTACCAATGCATACAATTCGTTACCATATGTTGGATAGTTAATCACAACCCGAGTAAATGTCTTGGAATGATAACATATATATTTACCTCATTGCATCAAGACTGCTCCCATGGCATATCCGCTTGCATCGGTTTGAATCTCAAATGGTTGTTGTAGATTTGGCATAGCCAAAACTAGTGTGATGCTTATATTTTCCTTCAATTTCTTGAATATTTTATGTTGCTTTCCTCCCCATTGAGAGACATGTTTAATAATTGTTAATGCATGTAGAGGAGTTGCAATAAGAGAGAAATTAGCAATGAATATCCTCCAGTATTGTAATACTCCTAAGAAGCTCCTGACTTTTGTGGCAGTGGTTGGCTTGGGCCAATTCACAATAAATTCTACTTTTGCAAGATCTATCTTTAGCTGACCATTCCCTACAATGTAACCCAAATATACCAGAGAAGTTTTTCCAAATTCACATTTAGACATATTTACATAAAACTTATCCGTCTTTAATAGTTCAAAGATTGTCTTGACATGCATTACATGATCTTCCCATCTTCAACTAAAGATCAATATATCATCTAAGTAGACGATAACAAAATCACCTATGTAAGGCTTGAACACATCATCCATTGCCCTCATAAATGTTGTGGGTGCATTGAATAAACCAATTGGCATAACTAACCATTCAAGCAAGCCACACTTTGTCTCAAAAGCAGTTTTCCATATGTCACTTTTTGCAATTTTGATCTGATGGTAACCACTTCTCAAGTCCAACTTAGTGAAATAAAACACATTCTTTAAATGATCCAATAAATCATCAATCCTAGGGAGAGGATATATATTCTTCATGGTGATCTTATTCAATGCTAGAAAGTTAATACACATCCTCCACGTTCCATCTTTCTTTGGAACTAACACAATAAGAGATCCACATCAAGAGGAACTTGGCCTTATGATTCCTTTATCAAGCAATTCCTGAACTTGCTTCTTGAGCTTTGCATTCTCTAGTATTGATGATCTATACATACCAATGTTAGGAAGAGGAGCATCCTGCTGCAAATAGATTTCATGTTCAACCTCCCTCTTAAGAGGCAACCCTGTAGGTTCCTAAAATAAATCATCATAATTAGATATGATTTTAACCAACTCCTATATATGATCTGGATCACAACCTGGTAAAGCATTAGATATCTCTTCTTCTTTCTGTTTCACTATCACGAGAACAAAATATTTACTTGCATTCACGAGTCTCTTCATTTTCCCTGTGCTCACTAAAGAAACAATAGTTTTGATATGATGAGATCTAACAATAAATTATATCCCATCCTTGAAAATATGATATTTCTTCTCTTCACGATAGAATATGGCTTTCCTTTCGAATATATATGGACTACCCAAGACAATGCCGCAAATGTCAAGAGGCATAACATCTAACTCAACCTCATCAAAGAACTTAGTTGTAATTGAAAATCTAATCTTACATTGCTTCATTACCTGCAACTTAGCATCTTCACACACCCAACCTAATGGATATGGTTTTCTATGAGGTGTTGTCTTCAAACCCAGCTTCGTAACAATTGCTTTGGATATTAGGTTAAATTGAGATCCACCGTCGAACAAAATATCTATCTTTGTATGCTTGACTATAACCCTAACATGAAAAATCTCCCTTCTTTTCTTTTGATCAATAACACTTTCCAATTTGGCAGATTGGACTGAAGAATTAGTAGTAGATATACCTTTGCTTCCTATTGCCATGATCTTATATTCATCTTCTGAATCTGATCCCAGATCATGTTGAGCTGATGCAACAGTCTTCTACTTCCCTTTGTCCTAAAACTTCTTTGGTTTTAATTCTAGATGCAGCTTCCAACACTTTTCTTCCTCGTGCCCCTTTCTCTTACAGTGGGAACATGTAGGTATTTTTTCATCTTTCCTTACAATAGATAACTACTTACTCTTCCATTTTCCTTTTGACTTCTTTTAGAAATTGTGTGACTTCTTATCTTCCATGACATGCTTCCCCTTACTAGCCTCCAGATGAGTATCTTGTGCTGATACTTCATCAATGTTAGTAGGGTTAAACATCAGGATAGTGTGTCGAAGATATGAGTACATGCCACCAATATACTTTAGAAGAGTTTCCCGAGCATATATTGGAATTCATAAAGATAATGCCTTCTTTTTAAATTCATGTGTATATGCTTGGATATTTTTCTAGTTGCCTTGTCTAAGATGTTGCCATTCCATAATTGTTTTTTGTACATAAGCCAATGGATAAAATTGTTTTCTAATTGCAACAGTGAATTCATCTCAAGAGGAAATTATTATACCCTATTGAACAAGATCGACTAGTGTCTTACTCTCCCACCATATTAAGGTTGTACCACCCAGACGAAGAGTAGCCAATTATATGTTTGCAATGTCATCCATGATCTTTTGCACCCTGCAATATACCTCTATCTGCTTGATCCAATTGTCCAACTTTTCGACATTCAATTCTCCATCATAAATTGGCACTTCGAAATTAACATCCAATTTTAATAAAGGAAAATTATGAGCATGGGAAGTATTCTTAGTGGACTTCTTCTTTTGTGAAGAATGTTCACTCGCAGATGATGAAGATGGTGAGGGTGGTTCTGAAGGTCCACCCCCTTCACCTCCCCCTTCATCTTTAATTGGTTCAACTTTTTCCATTGTATCTTCTTCCTTGGCCTTCTTTCGACCCTCATACATTTCTTCTACCATGGCTTTCATTAAATTAAAATCCTTGAAAAAATAATCTTTAGAGTCATAAGGACTTAATTTTCTTGGCAAAGTCATCTCTCTTCTTCAAGTAAAGTTTCTCGAACCAATCTTTGGATTATAACTTGCAAGTTTTCCTTCTCTTCGCTTGGATTTGGACCTTGTAAGCATTAACTTGCAACCACTTGTAAAAACTTGTGCTCTAATACCAACTTGATCTGAAAAATCCTTAGATCGTTATTTTTGAGCTCTAATACATACCAACGAGCTCCACACATTGATGTCATTTTTTAGAGCATTTGAGATGGTCAAATTTTGAGAATTTTTTAATCCTTCTGGACCTCTATGAGCATTATGGATCTTCCTAGACCTCTATGAGCGTTCCTGGATCCTCCTGGATCAAGGGTAGAGGTTCTAGAATAGAAGTAGAAGATGTCTAGAATGAGCATAACACTTTGTGGTTGGAGTTCCACTTGGAGAAATACCAAGGTTGTGGGAACTAGTCTTGCAGATCATTCTGAAGTAGTTCTACTTGTAATGTGTGGAAACAATTCTAGAAGAGACTTGGACTATTTGTTGAATGTAAAGTCTTACTCACTCTTGTAAACAAATATGGTTGTATCTTCTCTTAATATAGTGAAAGGTTCTTATCTTGGGAACCACCCGCATATATTGTGTTGTTGATGTGTTGATATTGCCTTTCTATTAATTGACTAAGTGCTAAAATTGTTAACTTGGAATGTTTTTTAAGGTCAAGTTTAGACACTAGAACTTTGTGTTAGTGATCTTGTTGAAGTGATAACATTGTAGCTTAGAAATAAGGTACGACCATTTTCTAAGTGAAGAGGTGTAGTTTGGATGCAGGTAAGCTAAAGGTGGTTGATCCACTGACTTTGAAGCAAGGCAGTGTCACAAGCTTTAGAGTGTCTAAAGTAAAAAATTCAATGTAATGCTCTTGGTTTTATAGCTACCCTTTATGAAGGAAAGTTGGTATCAGAGCAAACATCAAAGAATAGCTGCTCTTCATCACAACTTGGAAGAAACAAAAATAATTAGTGATAGGTTTGACAAGTGGTTGTTGAGTGACATGATGCCTTAATCACTAAGGCTACGCCAACTAACATCTAGTACCTCCCCTTGGGACTATAAAAGTCTCATAAATCCATTTGAATATAAATATCCTCATAGGAAAGGTGAAAAACACTAAATGGAAACCCCTTTAATGCTCCTCCATCCTCCATATATTCCAAAATTTTGGCACAAAATTCAATATAAAATATTATTTTATTCTCATGCACACCTCCACATGTCATTCACATAAAACTGATTTGTTTTTTATATTTTATCTAGTCTTCATTTAGTGTGCACCCATTATTATCATTACCCCTCCCACACACATGTTTCTTGTGCAATAAAGTATTTGATATGCACAACCATCGCAAAATATGTGCCTAAATATACTAATGCTATTGTGTGGGTGAGGGGAATTACTCGGGGTGGTTGTTGCGGGTAATTCTTGTGATTGCACTACTAAATAAACATAGTGCCATTATATTACTACACACTCTTGATTATTATTTCTAAATGCCTAATATGCAACAAGCAAATACAATCATGCATTGAATCAAGTCAATCACACGGGTTTACTCATCCCCCCCTCCCCAATGCACCCTCACCTAGAATCATACCATTTGTTGCTTCCAAATCACCCCCAATGCTTTAGATGGTCTTATTATCCATGGCATGGGCCTTGTACTGCAACTAGTATAAGAGTCACCTATCACTGAGAGTCCACATCATAGCTTCGAGGGAGTGTGAGTACAACTCCTCCATCTCTTTGACTTTTTTTATTAGGCTTTATGGCCTCCTCGACTTATGTTGGGATTTATGGCCCTAGGCCTCATATGGAGGGTAATAGGTATTTGGTAGGTGTTAACCCCTAGGCATATCAAAATCTTGTCCCTAACCCTCTCCACAACTCCAACTAGACAATAAATTCTAGGCATCGAAAGTCCATCATCGCAACTCCACAGGTGAGTATAATATTTTCCCTCATCTCAAAATTTTTTGTATAAAAGGAGATAAAGGAAACACCGATATAGAAATAGTGAATGAGTTTGTCCTTGGCCCTTAAAGTGTTGCTTACGAAGAGATATTTCCTTTCTAATTATGGGTTCCCATCAAATATTTAATGACTTGGCCCTCCAGGCCCATGGAGTGACTCCCCTATCTATCCCACTTCACATCATGAAACCAAGCATTAGTTATAATCATAATATCATCATCTCACCATAAATAGAAAATAAATACATGCTACTGCATGACATCATTAGAACATAACATCATAACAACATGAATATGAAAGATATGTTATTTGTCACATGCCACCATGAGAACATATCATCATCATAACATCACTAATAGTTAAGAATCACATGCCAACTACCCATGCCATCACAAGAACACAACACTATCACATCATTGTGAATATCAAAGAACTGCATGCTAAATATAGCATGTCATATTAAGAATATGACATTACCTGAGCGTAATAAAAACACATGTTATCGACCGCATGTCATCATGTGTAGAATAGAACCGCATGACATCATTATAAGAAAAATAAAACCACATAACTTCATGAAATACTCCTATCATGATAATCGGCACAACAAACAACATATGCAGAAACACAACAATTGGTAATACATTATCATATTATGATCGATAACATAGATGTCACATTTGATGCCATAATAAAAGACCATTTTGAAATACCAACTTATTATTCAGGTTAGTTGTTGCTAGTCTCACTAATCTCGACACACTATAACAAAGATGGGGCTTTACATTAATTATTGTGTCACTAGGAAACCCATATTCCAAGGGTGTTTATTGTTCAAGCGCATTGCTTTCCAAGTAAGATTGTGTTGAGCACTCAACACACCCTAAACGATTTTGCAAAATTTCTTTCTTTTTGGGTACCACTTCTAATTTTTTGAATCAGAGTCAATATTGTGGGACGGATGAATTTATATGTTTTTATTGAGTCTTGTTATCGATTATTCTTTTTTGGCTTGAAGTTATTGACGGATTGATATTTTTTAGTAACGTGGCATGAAAGGCCTAAAATGTACACGGCTTGAAACTTTTCAACGGTCGTTGATCGACAAATTCTGGTCTATAATACAGTTCTTTAACATCGTCGATACATTTTCGACGTCGACGAAATCCAAGATATAAATCACAAATGCGAACAACCATAACAAATCGTCAATCACCGATCGTTGATATGTTTTCGGCATCGACGAACACCGAGGGTTCAAATTGTGAAACATTGACCATCACAAATCGTCAATCATCGATCACTGATACATCGGCGGGATAAGACATTGTATCCAAGGATGTATGTCTAAATAAAGTCACCGATGTCAAAAAACGTTTCTCACAAAGAGGTCAAAATCAATAAGCCACGTGTCTTTGCCTCGTAAATAGTCTGTATGACTCAGTCTCTTCCCCGCGTCATCTTTTGAGGTTCCCCGTGTCATATCTATGCTTCCATGTCAGCATTTCCATGTCAAAGTCGTATGACAATTTTAATCGACATAAGAACTTTTGCCTAAAGGTATCAACAAAACAATGTCTAAGGAAAATTCTCGACGTTTATTCACTCATTTACTATCGACAGACTGATAGGTCACCAAATGTCGGGGTTTTTCATCGAACTTTCATCATTCTACACCGACAATCATGGTCGATCTATGCTATTGTTCCATTCAAAAGACCTTTTTTTTTTTCTCGACGCCAATCATACTAGTTTCTTATGAACATGAAAAGGCCTAGTGATTTGATGGGACACCCCTAGCTGAGGTAAGACATAATTCTGCGTTTTGATAGACAACTTAAATTTTTGCACAATCGACACCACGATCCCGCACACCGACCAACCGTTGGAATTTGAATTAACCGATGAACTACGAAAACCTACTCCTAGACCATCAACCTACATTGCATTTAATCCTAATCATGGTGGAGTTTCTGTAATAGATTGCGCAGATCGCATTTACACCCTCGAATTTAAGACTTGATGCGACAAAGTAAGTATTCTTTCTGCTTAAATTTACAAGGTTATACCCAAACATGGTATCATGTTCACAAATCACTTACCTCCCGAAGCAAACAAAGAAGCGAGAGAAAGCATCGAGGAGGTTACAGCCCACTCTCTGACTTTGATTACCAATCAAACTGGGTTAATCTTTTGCGAGGAAGAGGTAAGCATTGTCTTTATCAATTCTACACCTATGTTTGCGTCAATAACACTTGTCATGGTTGGTTGGACGCTTACTATAATTTTTCTTTTTCTGCAGGAAAATGCCTATAAGAAATCCAACGACCAAGCGCTCACCTAGAATGCCCAAAAATAAGGAAGTAGAGGTCGACAAAGGGTCTACACCGGGTGCTACAAGAGAACTTGATTTTGTCTCAAAGACAAAATCAATTATCTTCACATCCACCAAAAAGGAATTTTCCCAACCTCCGGCGTTCAATGACACAGAGACAAACATTAGATCTAAAATTGTGCTCCCGCATTGGGGAGACTTGTATAGCAAAATCATTCAGAAGGATTACCCGGATTTCACACCCCACAGCAACCCAAACGTTAGAATATTGGATGATCAAGTGTTCCCGAACATTAGGAGATCATATCTGCATAGTATGGCTTGTTGGTGTTAGAATATAAGTGGATGTGCTCGTTTTACCATTGACAATACCCTTGTCACCCAACCATAGGCCGAAGCCACCCTCTGAGCACCTTAACCTTGACAGAGAATCACTCTGGAA
>JZKD02S2397598.1:58009-71576 GCA_000966675.3 Picea glauca
TCTCTAACTAGGGTTGACGTCATACTTGACGCAGCAACCCTACTAACCTAGCAATTGATGATGACGTCATGCCTTATTTGAGCTAATGTTGATAAGAAATATTGTTGGCTTGGTCATCTTGTGATAAGACATTGATAAATTGATGATATTCATTGACTAATTAGCAAAACGTTGACCTCCTTCGTCTATTATACTAACCCTAAAAGAAGCTGACGTCATCTCTAGGATATTCGCGCAGCAACCTCTTGTATATGAGCAATTAATAACGTTTAATGCATTGATTTAATTCAAGGATTGATCATTTTCATTCGATGCTATATTATTCTGGTGTTTATTGACAAGTAACATTATATAGCTATTGTCATTATTGCAATCATTGAATTCGTCAATAATTACTGTTGTATATGCTCATGTACATTAAATTTTGATAGTCATTGATTTATGAAGTATTAACCACTATTGCATGTACTAGTTTCACTATTGTCTTGTCTCGCAAGCAGGTGCCTTTTCTGTGGTTATTCTTTACTTGACTATCTCCTGGGCGGTAATCTGTGAAAGGGAAACTTGCCTTAATCCTTTGAGCCTTTTCCTTTCAAAACCCCAGATTGCCAGGGACGTCTCCCTTGGGCTTANCCACCCTAAATAGAAAGGACCTCCCCATTGTGGTGACATTGGGTGGGGTAGGTCCCTGTTACGCCAGTTTGACCCTTATCCTCTAGTCTATGACCTAAACTACAAACTGAGCGATAACAGGGCCCAAAATTGTTTGCACCCTAGGAACTATTTTCTTCAAAGTCTAGAACCTATGGCCCAAAAGTGTTTGCACCTTAGGGTTTAAACCTAATCCTTCTTAATTCATCTAGTTCAACCTCCAAGTGTTGCATGTTGGACTCCATATGCCCAATGAAAATACACTGACCTTCAAACCTCCAATTATTTTTCTTTAACACTCTAAAGCTACCCAAACTCATTATACAAGAGTGCCCCTCACAATTTCAGCCAATAACCCTCACTAGGGCGCAAATTTCAGACCTCTTCTCTTGTATGAGAAGTTGTGATGTGTAAAATGACAATACTTTATGTTTATTTATACAAAACTTTGACCCTTAATTAATTTTAGGTCAAAAATAAGGCTGACCTGGCCAATTTACAATAAAATTCAAATTTTACATAATAAAAATCAATTAGCACTGAAAGACATCTCCAAGGGTGATGACATGCCCTTCTAGGGTGACATTGAGGCCCTAAGGTGGAACGTTGAGCCTAAAATGTAGGGCGCTTGGCCTCCAAAGGCCCCAGATGATGCCCACACGTGCCACCAGGCTCATAACTGCCTCCAAAATGAAAAACCCTAGCTCCTGATGACGTCCAAGGTCATGATGGTGACGTCCAGGACCCTCAAAGGCCAACGTCCATGTGGAAGAGCAAGATCCCCCTAGGTCTAGGTCTGCCAGGGTGCCTCCAAAGGCAATGTCCTTCTTTTTCTCGGTGCAAATCTCCAGTTTCTTCTTACCCCTAGCTGGGGTTGCAACATCCATCTGTGGGCTTTAAGCCCTCATGAAGGTCCGAGCTAATCATCCCCTCGTGTGTACATGTCCACCGGGCAAGGACTTGCAGCAACAACAAGTACACCCTCTAGGGGTTCGTAAGTCATAGGGATCATAGCATGTAAATCACATCCAATAATTAAATTACCCAAACATGTGCATCAAACCCCCCTCAACCAAGACAAATGCTCAAAGACATTATCCAATTTGACAAGTCAGGTTTGGAGAAGGTCTCAGGGTGTCCTATTGGGCTAACCTACCTCAAGTTTGGGGTGTTTCCCATGTGGGATCTAATCCAAGTCATGTAAGTGTATGAGGTGGCATGGGGTAAGTATTTGGGCATGGGGTGCATGTAATAAGAGGGAAATGTAAAGTCTTACTTGTGGGTGCCTTTGTAGAGGGCAAGTTGCACCTTGTCATAAATGCAATTGTTTCCTAGCCCATTCATTGCCTTTTATTCTTAGCTTTAGTTCTTTTGATCTTTTGTTTTTGTGCTTCAAGGGAAAAGTTGAGGGCCACTGTCCTGGCTTGATGACCAGAGGTGACAACGTTATCCACAAACATTTCACGGAAATGAGAAGGTTGGCTCATGATGAGACCCCCTTTCTCTTTGTTATGCGACAAAGAGCCACCACCCTGGTTTGGTGACCAGATAGGTGGTAGTGTCATACCGCTACATGCCCATGGTCATAATAGGTCGGCTCGTGATGAGACCTCCTATCCATTAACTAGTACCTTGAGTGTTTATGTATCTTATGGCTCCCCTTTTCTTACTGAGAAGCTTTTCACTGCTTTCTCGGGGATCCCTGGGTGAAGCATATCGAAGGTTCCAACATTGGCTTTTAACTCTTGCCAGCTACTTTTACCCTCTAGGCCTTTAGCCCCTTCTTCCCACAAGGTAAGGTACAACCCTTCCTAGCGTAGCCAACCCCAATGCCCAAACAAGGATAGGGGAGATGGAAGGAATAAAGATGGAGAGTGGTAAGTATGGAGGGAACAGACGATGACTTTTCACAAACCCACCCAGTGGCAACCCATCCTAAAGGGAAACCACCTTACTAGGGCACCGTGTTACCCTTCCAGGTATAAACGAGGCAAAGAGCATAATTTCCAAGCAAACGTCATGAAATGAAGAAGGATTTGATACAACATATTCATGTGCTTCAAAAATCAAAGTGATACACACCATGATACCCAGACTCATTACCTCATGGAGCAAGACCCACCGCTACTTCAGGACCAAGTTGGTGCGGATGGATACCGTTGTTGGTGATGCATGGACTACACTTAAGAAAAGAGGGGCCCTCCAGGGCCATGCTCAAGTTGTATGCTTCTCGGTACTCCATGTCTAGGACCTATGGGCCTCGAGACGTGATCTCCTTAGTTATCCCTAAGGTAGGGGATAACATTTGGCTCCAACTCAGGGACATGTGCTCACTGTAGAGTGCATGAGAACCTCAACATCTCCGGTATGACCTGTGCCTGCTAAATCTCAACAAAGGATATTAGTAATCCTTAGGGTGGTGACAACACCCCTTGTTCATATATGATAAAATAAACCAATAAAAGCATCTCTAGTCTTGCATATGATCATGAGCATACATATATACATAATGAAACAAGACAATATGAAAATGCAACTACCACTGTGCTAACATGATATGCAAATGGTATATACAATGGATGAAAATACCTACCTACCTCTACTTACATGTTGGTTGAATGCTAGGTGTAGTCATATAACCAGTGAAACCATCCTAGCAATACCTCGTAATACCTGCCTCTGTGCTTCATCATAAACCAAAACAATGATAAGTCAAGCACAAAAATAGCATGAGTTAGTGGATACATCACATCATAGGAAATCGTAAAGTCTAGCTCATGGAGGTGGGAGGGAGGGACAAAATTATGCCAAGTTACACTTCTAGGAAAGTGCTTAATCCATCTCATAAAGGGATCGTGAAAAATCAAAGGCTCAAAAGACTGACTCAAAGAGTTTGAAGGTTGGCTACCATGGACGTCATCACATCCTGAGGTCTAGGAAGGGACTAGCAAGAACCTAGAGGATGATTGGCAATTTTTTAAGGGAAAGTTGAAAGACTGAGATAACAAACTTCTTCTTAAGGGAGCCGGAAAACCTTATCACAAGTATCCTGCTTTAGGCAAGCAACGTCCTTACCCTTATCAAGATCTGAGCACAACCGTGGTTGATAATCTTTTTCATAGAATAAATCCAAGTGCTCAAAGGAATACTCATCAAAATCCTCAAGGTATGATCGAAAATCATCAAGAGAACATAGAACTAGGTCACCCTTGGGTGCTTGGAAAACATCTGTAACTACATCATCTCCTTGTTGCCAAATGTCAAAATTATTAGTAACCTCATATGATAGTTGTAAAGGAAACATTTGGAAATGACCGACAATGTCGTAAATAGGGTCCCCATCATAACCAATCACGTCCCATTTACGTTTCCTGACATGTATGAACTCATCATTTTTATCAACCATGTCATTACTTTTATCATAACATGAAGGGTTTAAAACATCCAAGGGCTCCTCTAACACTTCTTCACTTTCCAAATCACAAAATAAAGCATCTTCAAAATATCGGAAAGGGAAACAACTTAGCGTATTCATTTCTTCTTGTGCAAGAGCGTCGAAGATTTGGATAACTTCATCAAATGGAAGAGTAAGCATCAGGGCTTCATCCTCATGTCTTGCCCCTACATCTTCATCTTCATAATACGAAAGGTCTAGCTCGTCCAAGGATTCCCTTTCTTCTTCACCTTCTGAATCATAGAATAAGGTATCATCAAAAACCTGAAAAGGAAAGTGACTGACCTCATCCTCTTCTTCTTGTGCAGAAGGAATAGGATTTCGGATGGCTTCATCAGAGGGAGGAACACACATTAATACTTCATCATCATGTTTGATATCTTCAGGCTCTCGCTCTTCAACCAAGTCCTCATTATCATTGCTAGAAGCATGAGTAAATTCTTGTTCTTCCCCATGGGATTGGTAACCTTCATCAAGGTTGATCGATGCCTTGCTCCAACCTTTTCGAGAATTCTTCAACAGAAGTCTCAAGGAAAGGTATTCTCATAAGAATATCTAGGGTATCTTTGGGCTCACCATTCTTGACTTCTGGGACAAAGGATTGTTCTTCCTTGGATGAGGAGATGTTCACTTCGACTTCTGTGGCCATGTCATAAGCTTCTTGGATGGACCTTGGGCTCTTTTTATCAATCAGGAATCCTGATTGTCATGAGAATGCCCTGATATAGAGGAAATTGAGGAATTGGGGTCCAAGACGATAGGTTCTAGGGAGTTGTCGTGACAGCTTCTAGAACCTGGTATGGAACTCCCTAATGGTCTCATTCTCGTTCTTTATGTGATTAAGCTTGTTCACCAACACCATAGGATCCTCTTTGATATTCCATCTCTTAAGGAAGACCCCTTCTAATTGATCCATGGATGTAATACTAGCATCAGGAATGTTAATTTTAGAGCAGCTATTAAGTTTCTTTTCAATTTACTAGATAACAATAGCATAGGTAGGATCACTGAGAGAAACACAATCACAAGATACACCGCATTTATCCTGGGAAACCTTCATGGGGGACAAAACCCTGCAAAAACTTCCTTAATATAAATTGCCAATACAATGCCAAGATAAAAGACCAAACACTAGAGAATAACCAAGACTGAGCAATGCGCCTCTCTCTTCCTTCTTCTCCCAACTACAGTTATCTCCAAACTTGCGCACTTGTTGAGTGACTTGAGTGAGTGTGTGAATGAGGCATCATCCTTTCTTATTTATACTAGTTGATAGGCGTTAGGGTTGTGTCTCTTCACCAAGTTGGGCCAACTTCTTCAAATAGTGGCTAAAACCACTTTACTTAGCCCTAGGGGCCGACTTCTCAATTAGCATCATTTAATTAGCATTTGACCAATCCACAAAAGGGGATCTGGTCATATACAAAGCCCGACATGATCAATCCACAAAAGGGGATTGATCTATTTAATAATAACTCAATAATAAGTAGAATATTCTTCGCAGTTACAATATTTCAACACTCCCCCTTAACAAGAAAGGTATTCTACAACATCATCAGGAGAGAGAGAGAGGGAAGCAACATCAACGACATCTTGAACACTGACTGGCACATCTGTAAATCATCGGAAGTTTTTCTCATCATCAATAACATCATCATTCACAGCATGGAGTTGGAGTATCATCATCATCTTCATTCACAGCATGGAGCTGGAATAGCATCGTCATCATCGTTCACAGCATGGAGCTGGAATCGTATCATCATTCATAGCATGGAGCTAGAATGGCATAATCATCATTATTCTCTGCATCAACATTAATTAGTATAATACTAATACAACATCATCAATCAGTACAAGACTGATACATCATCATCAACATCTTCAGCATGAATCTAGAACAACAATGTCACCAACACGAAGTTGGTACAGCACGAGGCTGATACAACATCATTAACAACACAAGGTTGAATCAATCAGCATCATCAACACGAGGCGGAAACAACAACATCGTCAACACGAGGTTGAGACAACAATATCATCAGCACGAGGCTGAGGCAACAACATCATCAACACGAGGTTGAGATAACAACATCATCAGCACGAGGCTGAGACAACAACATCATCAGCACGAGATTGAGATAACAACATCATCAACACGAGGCTAAGACAACAACATCATCAACATATGGCAACAGAATGAGGCAGGTGCAACAACAACATTTTGTGGTACTCTAACAAATCCTAGAGATCTGCCCAGGAATCATAAGATTCCCTAGGATATAAAATCCTAACGGAGCTACCACGTGGTACTCTGACAAACCGTTACCGGACCTTCGGGATCTGCCAAGGAATCAAAAGATTCCCTAGGATATAAAATCTTAGCGGAGCTACCACTACTAACCACATCTGGCATATACATGCACGGGTACTCTGACAGACCATCCTTATCGGACCTTCGGGATCTGCCTAGGGATGATCAGTCCCCTAGGATATAAAACCCTAACTGAGCTACCCGTTGTTGGTCAAGATACCATAGTATCATCAGCATCACTCCCCCTTTCAAGGGAGGTCCTTTCGGACTATACCAAGCTTGTCTCTAAAGTGTTCAAACTTTACACGAGACAGAGGCTTGGTCAACACATCTACAACCTACTCATTTGTGCCAACATATTGGAGCTTTATAGCTCCTCTCTGCACCATATCACGAATGTAGTGAAACCGGATTTCTATATGCTTTGACTTGTCATGGAACATTAGGTTCTCCGTCATTTTTATGCAACTCTGGTTATTACATAGAATCACGGTGGCTTCCATCTCTAGATCGAATAGACCTGTCAACAACTTCCGAAGCCATATGGCTTCACAACTGGCGAAACATGTTGCAATGTATTCTGCTTCTGTTGTGCTGAGAGCAATACCGGATTGCTTCCAACTCTGCCATGAAGTCATGGTTGACCCCAAACTGAAACAACATCCTGAAGTGCTCTTTCTATCATAAACCCTTCCAGCCCAATCTGAATCAGTATAACCAACCAGTCTGAAGTCATGATCTCCGATATAACAGAGAACAAAGTCCAATGTACCCTTAAGGTATCTCATCACATGCTTTGCAGCAACAAGGTGAACACGTCTGGGCTCTACCAGATACTGACTCAAGGTGTTCACAGCAAAACATATATCTGGCCTGGTATTCATCAGATACATCAACGATCCAATGATTTGTCTATACAGCGTAGCATCAACCAATTCTGATGAAGTATCAACCAGGAACTTCAACTTTGTTTCCATGGGTGTATTCATGGATTTACACTCCAACATATCAAACCTCTTCAGTATTTCAACTGCATACTTCCCTTGGTTAAGAAAGATCTTCTCTGGGCTCTGCCAAACCTCAAGACCTAAGAAATAGTGCATTAGGCCTAGGTCTTTCATCTCAAATTCTGCAGCGAGCTTCTTCTTACAATCAGTGATGAGATTTTCTTCTCCAGTTAAGAATAAGCCATCCACATATAGTAGCAATATAACTTGTTTATCATTCATAACCTTGAAGTAAAGGTTAGAATCAGCTTTACTCTTGATAAAGCCCAACCTTGCCAAGAAACTGGCAATTCTTCAATACTAAGCTCTAGAAGCTTGCTTTAATCCGTATAGAGCTTTCTTCAACCTGCAGACATGAGTCTTTCTATCTTCAATCTTCAAATAAATTTTTTTCACATCACATTGTACCATCCTGGTACACTTGCTTCAACTCCAACTTAATATGCACAATCATGTGCTAGCTCTATGTGCTTTCTGCAAAGCACTAAATGTCTCACTACCTAAGAGTATGTCCTCTACTCTCACTGCAACTGTTCCTCTGGAACTGGGATTCTGCTCCTGCAACGGAGAATGGTTGCTCCATTCTCACTATGACTGTTGAAATCTGAAAGTAACTCCTCTACTTCATCACAGCAACAAATTCATCTTACACTGAGAGTGGCTCAATAACTGATACTGAAGATAGCTCTTCTTCTTTCATGGAGGTAACTCTATCTGCTATTGTAGTCATGTCTACATGACCCAGCTAATGTACTGCACCAATTGCCACTTAATTTTAAATGTGGGGATTGCTCCCCCTGCATCTCATACTGTATATGAATCATGGTTGTTCTAGTTGTCTTCATGAATACTAGAACTATTTATTCAATTACTGGAGTAAGTGTCTTGTCATAGTCTTCTCCCTCTTGCTAGGAGAATCCTCTGGACACAATTCAGTCTTTGTACATATTTATACTGTTATCTACAACATGCTTGATCTGTTAGATCAATCTTGAAAGTCAAAACTGACTTCCTTTCTCGTCTTTAGGAAAAATCCATATCCCAGTCCTTCTGACTGGCTTCCTTCTCTGTTACTGAAACAAGGGAATCTTCTCAGGAGATTTCATGTCTCCTTGAAGCTACGATCTAGTCTTCTCAACTTGTAGCATCTTGTCTTCCAGTCCTGGAAGATGTTTCCTTTTCCCATCTGATCCTTTTTGAGATCAAACTCACTATGTTTTTTATTTCTTCTGAGTCTACAAGAACTTCATAGTCTCTACAAGGCTTACTTGGTGTTTGAATACCAAGTCTTAATATGAAAAGTTGAGTCGGACTTCAAGTGAATTATGCTTTCTGTCAAGGTGGCTTCATTATCCTTTGAACAAGTCTATTGTGAGTTCTTGTTCTAATGTTCGGTCATCTTTTGAGATTTCCACTCCTTACAATCGATCTCCATATGAGATACTTTGGATCTCAAAAAATAGCTTCTTCTTCATCTTCTTTGGTACATGAATGTATATGGTCATGTACATAGTCTGTTCCATGTCTCATTTAATGTGTTGCCTTCTGCAACCTTCACTATAGCTTCCTCAGGGTTATCACCTGTGACCTGCCCAGAACAACAAACAAGAATAATACTCTTTATAATAATGATAAGACAATAGTAAGAACAATCGTCACAGTAGCTCCTTTAGAGCTATTACTTTTGCCCTGCCTGAAACAAGGATCAAGGGTAAGAAATACAATATGAAATGAGAGCAACACTCTTCTCGTGTTGTGATCAAACATTCCTCCATGGTAACCTAGAACCAACACAAGAGGTTTCTCCTGGAGGAGATGTTAGTTATATCTGGTAAATGATTACAATAAGCATTTATCTCAATATGCTCACATGCTAGCAAGTAGAATACTTTTCAAACACTGCTACCTCAACTATAGTGTTTACTTGTAATGAGGTGGTTATCAAACTTGCCATGTGCAACTTTGAATCTTATCAACTTAATCAATCAAACCTGGAACCTGGAGCCTCGTCCTCAAGAATGAGTGCGTTGCTTTTATTTCAAGTCTCCTTCACTCAAGATGACAAGTGCTTTCTTCAACCTGTCCTCTGTACTGAGACAATATGCTATCTTGACAGAAGTCTAAGTTAGAGAATAAACTCTAATCTCAATCTAATACCTTGTCTTCAATTTTGACCAAGGGTTAGTATGATGTTCATAACTTCAACATACAACCTAGATGTCAAGATAATGTCATAACGAATAGATGCATATAAAATGATCAAACCTGAGGTGCATTATTCCTCTGAATGTGTTGGAACTAAGATCCTTCTGGATCTATGACAAAAGATCCTTTCTCCTGCAAGTACCCTTTAGAATAATAATGCATTTTAAACATATGTAAGTACATACCTCTGATAGTATCTTGATAGGGTACGGCACACTAGGACAATAAAACAACAGTCCCAACACTTCACCTGATACTGCAGCTGGTGTTGACACTGGCATGAAGGAACTAGCACTGCAACTGCAATTGTAACTGCAGCTTAGGGTTTTATGAGGAAACCCTAATTTTTCGAACTTCAAATTTTGGAATTCTGATCCAGGGACTAGAAGCGGTGGGCTGAGGCGAGTAGGCTGGAGCAGTTTGATTTCAAAAATTTCAAGTTTTACCCCTTAAAACTTGACCTGCACCATTCTAGGCTGGTACATCTGGTACCGATTATGGTTTCCTAGTTTTCTAGTACCAATGAAAACTAGGGTTTCACTTTCCGAGAGTTTTGTCCATTGAAAAGGTGTGCTCAAGTTGCCAATGACTCTAGGCTAGGGCGCACTTCCCTAGGTGGTTTTTAGGCTGAAATTCTTCTCCAACAAAAAGCCCTAAATTTCTTATACGGCAACACTGACGTTTTTGCTTATCCAGTGAAAGGTGCTCTCTTCAGCTTAGCTCTGATACCATGTTAATTTTAGAGCAGCTATTAAGTTTCTTTTCAATTTACTAGATAACAATAGCATAGGTAGGATCACTGAGAGAAACACAATCACAAGATACACACCATTTATCCTGGGAAACCCTCATGGGGGAGAAAACCCAGCAAAAACTTCCTTAATATAGATTGCCAATACAATGCCAAGATAAAAGACCAAACACTAGAGAATAACCAAGACTGAGCAATGCGCCTCTCTCTTCCTTCTTCTCTCAACTGCAGCTATCTCCAAACTTGCACACTTGTTGAGTGACTTGAGTGAGTGTGTGAATGAGGCATCATCCTTTCTTATTTATACTAGCTGATAGGCGCTAGGGTTGTGTCTCTTCACCAAGTTGGGTCGTCTTCTTCAATTAGTGGCTAAAACCACTTTACTTAGCCCTAGGGGTCGACTTCTCAATTAGCATCATTTAATTAGGGTTTGACCAATCCACAAAAGGGGATTTGGTCATATACAAAGCCCGACATGATCAATCCACAAAAGGGGATGATCTATTTAATAATAACTCAATAATAAGTAGAATATTCTTTGCAGTTACAATATTTCAACAAGGGAGACTATCATACCATTTTCTAGCATTGCAATGAAGAGTGGCAGAAAAAAGTTTCATTGCTAGATCTTCAGCATCATCATTGATAGGATGGAGTTCAAAAAAGGCCCATAAGTTTCTCACGTGGTCTTCGGCTCTAACCTCATTGTGACCAGTGAATTTAGGGAGCCATTTTACATACTTCGAAGGCATTTCTCAAGGGTAACCCGGGATTTTACACATATCCAAGGGTTTAAAATTTCTTGGGTCCCATTGAGAAGCCATGGTTGGCCTCGTCATCAATGAAGTCGCCAGATAATCCTTCTCGGGATTATCAAAGGGAAAAGAGGGAAAGACCCTCATTGGAGTCGCCATGTAAGCTTTGAAAAATGAAAGGCTTTGAGAAAAAGTCTTACCGAACATTTGTCGTTCAAGGAAAATTGACTCGATATTCCCCGACAACGACGCCAAAAATGTTATCGCACAATCTGTACTTGCCCAAAGCCCAAAGAAAGTAAGGGAGATTTGTTAAAATAATATAACTGCAAAGTGTATTCTTATTATTATTTGATATATTATTCATTGGATCAATCCCCATTGCGGATTGATCATGCCGGTTATTATAAAGGACCAAATCCCCTTTTGCGGATTGGTCAAAAGATAATTGTAATAGGCAGAATAAGAAGTCGGCCCCAGAAAATATTAAAGGGGCGCTGAATTATAATAAAGGTGGTTATAACTAACCAGTTGGAGAAGTCGGCCTTGCCAGTGAAGAGACACTTCACACGTGCCAGTCTAATATAAATAAGAAGGCTAGCGCCTCACTTAGACACAACTCACTTGCTCATTTGAGAGACAAGTTTCGGAATTGCAATTAAAGAAGGAGAGAGAGTGGTGCATATATGGGAGAGGATCTTCTGTATTAGTTTAAGAGATCTCTTGGCATTGTATTGGCTATCTATAATAAGGAAGTTTTGCTGGGTTTTCTTCCCCTAGAGGGTTTCCCAGGATAAATGTTGTGTCTCTTGTGATTGTGTATTTCTCAGTGATCTTGTATTATGCTATTGTTATCTAATGAAATGCAAAGAACTATAATAATGACTTAAACATTAACATGGTATCAGAACCAAGCTGAAGAAAGCATCTTTCACAAGAGAAAAGTGAAAAACGTCACTATTGTCGTACATGAAAATTAGGGCTTTTGTTGGAAAGGTATTTCAACCCTAAAACCACCTAGAAAAGTGCACCCTCCCCCAAGGATCATTTTGGCAACTTTAGCGCACCTTTTCAGTGGCTAGATCTCCCAAAAAGTGAAACCCTAGTTTCACAAAGTACCAGAAAACTAGAGTACCAGAAGTACCAGAGTACCAGAAGTACCAGAAATCTGCAGATCAAGTTTGAGGGGGTAAAAGTTGGATTTTCGAAATTCTGACTACACAAGCATACTCGCCTCAACCCAGCACATCTATTCCTTGGATTAGAATTTCAAAATTTGAAGTTTGAAAAATTAGGGTTTCCTCATAAAACCCTAAGTTGCAGTTGCAGTTGCAGTTTCAGAACCAGTTGCAGTTGCAGCATCAGTTGCAGTTGCAGCCATAGAACCAGTTGCAATCACCCGTGAAGTTTTCTTAAGAGTTGGTAATGATTACCACTGCTACCAGATGGAGCCACTACCTGCAAATGTTATCAGAGGTATGTACTCACATATGTTTAATGGTTAAACCATAAAGAGTATTTGCAGGAGAAGAGATCTCTTGCCATAGATCCAGAAGGATCTCAAGATCCAACACATTCAAAGGAATGAAGCAACCCAAGTGTGATTATTTTGATATGCATTATTATTTTAATGAGTGTTGCATGTTGTAGCTATGACCATCATTCTAACCTTTTTTGAGTCAAGGTATTAGATGGATTAAAATTTGAGATCATGGAGCTTATCCTCTAACCCAACCTTCTGTCAAGATAGCGTATTGTCTTAGTACAGCAGACAAGTTGAAGAAAGCACTCGTCATCTTGAGTGAAGGAGACTTGGAAGAAAAGCAAGCACTCATTCTTGAGGACAAGGCTCCAGGTTTGATTAATCAAGATTAATAAGATTCAAAGGTACACATAACAAGTTGATGACTATAGCTGAGATAGTAGTCATCGTAAAGTATTATACTTGATAGCATGTGAGCATATAGAGGTAAATGCTTTGCCTGATACAACTAACACCTCCTCAAAGGAGAAACCTCGTGTGTTAGTTCCAGGTTGTCATGGAAGAATGTTTGATCACAACATTATGAGAGTGTTGACCTCATTTTCGTATTGTATTCCTTACCTTTAATCTTTGCTTCAGACAAGTTACAAATGATAGCTCTAAAGGAGCCACTGTGATGATTGTTCTTGTTATTGCTTTATATTATCAAAAGGATATTACTCTTGCTTGTTGTTTTGTTGACCTCATTCCAGGTCATAAGGAAGCAATAGTGAAGGTTGCAGAAGGCAACATACTAAAGGAGAAACCTTAAAAGAAGAAATCATCATTGAAAAGAAGAAGGTGGATTGTATAAGCTAAAGGGTCCCTCAGAAGCTGCCATGACCCACGCCATTGAGAATCCATGTGAACTTTGGCATAGAAGATTAGTTCACATCAACTACAAGGCACTA
>JZKD02S2397598.1:139784-164006 GCA_000966675.3 Picea glauca
GGGGCATGTTATGGCACAGTTTGTAGCAAGAATAAAAGAGGGGCATGTTATGGCACAGTTTGTAGAAAGAATAAAAGATTGAGGTTTTAAGGTCAAACTGGCGAAACAGGAACCAATCCCACCCAATGTCACCACAATGGGATGGTTCTTTCTCTTTAGGGTGGTAACACCCAGGGGAGACATCCCCGGTGACTTGGGTTTTGAGAAGGCAAAAGGATAGTAAGACAAAGATAAATTCTCCCCCTCACAAGTCACCACCGAGCAAATAGTCTTGGCTAAACAGCCAATAATAAAGTGAACCCCCAAAAGAAATACACCTGCCTAGAACAAAGCAACAGCAAACTGATATATGCAAGATAGTTCAATGGGTTAGTGCTTCATATAAATAGATGACTATCTGATAAATATATAGGCAATTTAGCAATAAATATTGATGAAGTCAATGTTCATAAATAGCAATAAAAACTATGTCACTTCACCAATAAATACTGGAACGATATGGAATTCAATGCAATAAATCAACACTTCATTCAATTAATGCCTTTATTCACCATTCAATTGCTTATAAAACAAAACGTTTGTTGCACCAAGGTGTTAATAGCAGGAGAAAATGGCAGCATATAGGGTTAGAATGTTAGATCTAGGCTAGGGTTAGTTAGGTTAGGGTTTGATTCAAAGTGTTGAGAGTTGTTTGTGATAAAGGTCACTTCAGCGCATGAGGTCTTAGAACCAGTGCCTTAGGGTTAATGGAGTCAAAAAGTGGAAGACGCAGGAGCTGAAGGAGGCAACGGCTAAGAACTAGAGGGAGGGACCTTGAGGTGTTGTTGAAGCAAGGCCCCAAAGTCTAAACCCTAGGAGAAAGGTTAACTTCGGTGTAGATGAACTAGGCCTTGGTGATCTCTCCTCCTTCCCTAGCTTAATGGCAAAACGGCTAGCATGAAAGATAAAGTGAGACAAGAGGGTTTGATAAGATAAAGTGTTGCAGCAGCAAGGCCCTACCAGCAAACCCTAGAAAAATCGGCCCCAAAGTGTAGAAACCCTAGGTTTCAAGGCATCTCCTTCTTCTCAACTTTTAAGAGGTATGGCTAGCAAAGGGGAAGAAGAAATAGGAGTGTAGCTACGGCTAGGCTCTTTCTTTCCTCAACAATGGCTAAAAAAATCTATCTTAATGGGGACATGAGACAAGGACCTACTTGTGTGCTTGTCACCTAAGGTTTTGTTCAGCAAAATCATAAACATATGCAAGAAATCAAACTACAACCATTCATTCAAGAAGTTTTGCAGAAAAATACTTACAATTCACCAAGAATAAGCAATGCAAGCCCTAGTTGTAACACCTTCCATTAAGAGAGAAGCCAAAACATGCCAAAATAGTCCTCCTTCAACAAGTGCACATCCCTCATTTATACAGTACCATGACCTAATTTTACATTTTAGGTCATGTAAAAGGCCAACAAGGCCAAAATACTAAAATCATATTGTTTTACATTAAAATGTTAAATCTAAACCCTAATCAAGCTGAAAAGAGATAAAAAGCCCCTCTAAGGGGGACATTAGCCCCTTCTAGGGMAAATGAAGCATCCTGGAGCAAAAGGTTAGCCCTCCTTGGGCTTCTCCAACCTGCCACACGTGCCACTGCTGCCCAGTCTGCCTCCCAAGACGTCCAATAGGCTGGATGACGTCATGGTCATCAAGGGTGACGTCCCAAGCCTTCCAAGGCCAACGTTCCACTGAAAAGGGCTCAACCCCCCTAGATCAAGTTGTGTCAGGGTGCCTCTGGTGGAGCGTCCTCTTCTTCTCTGGTGCAAAGCCCCCGATCCATCTCTATCCTGTCTCTACCCCCTGATGGGGTCTCAGCATCCACCTAATGGGCTCTTCAGCCCCATGGAGGTCTGAACTGATCATCTCCCCATGTGCACCAATCCAAAATGGTACATGTTCGTCGAGCATGGTCCTACACATCAAAAGCTACGCCCTCCATGGGCTCATCAGTCACAAGGATCATAGCAATGTCAATCACATCTCATCATCAATATTATTAAACATGTGCATAAAATCCCTAATACATCAGTTAACAGCTCAAAGACGTTACACAAGCTTACAATACAAGTCTGGAGAAAAGGACAAGGCGTCCTATGGGCTAGTGTCCACAGAAGAAGGAAAGCTCCCGGAAGAAACCTCATCCAAGCCATGTAAGTGGGTGATGTGGTCAGGGGATGTCCAAACATGTGGGTGCAGTGAGGGCCAAGGATGCAAAAATGTTACCTGTGGGTGCCTTTTTAGAAGGCGAGTTGTACCTGTCATGGATGCATTTTTTTCAAACCCATTCTTGCCCTTTATTCTTCATTCTTTTATTCTTTTATCTTTTATTGTTTTTTTGTTCAACAGCTAATCAGGGGACACTGCCCTAGCGTGGTGACCAGTGGTGACAGCGTTATCCACAAGTATTTTCACAGAAATGAGAAGGATGGCTCGTGATGAGACCCCCTTTCCCTTGGCCATGCAACCAAGAGTCACTGCCCTGGCGTGGTGACCAGCTAATGGCAATGTCATACTGTTAGATACCCATGGACCTAATAGGTTGGCTCGTGATGAGACCCCCTATCCTCTGGTTAGGCCTTGTTTTATTATTTTTCCGGGTCCCTCTTGTTTCTTGCCGAGAAGCTTTTTATTGCTTTCTCGGGGATCCTTGGGCGAAGCATCTCGAGGTTTTATTTTAGGCGTTTATCTTTTACTAGCTTGCTTTTACCTTCTGGGCCTTTAGCCCCTTCTTCCCACGAGATAAGGTGCAATCCTGAAAATAGGTCGACCCAATGTCTGGACAAGTGGAATGGGATAGGTGAGCAAGAAACAAGATGGAAAAGTGGTACTATGATGGGAGCGAACGATGGCTTTTCAGAAATTCCCCCCAGTGGCAAACCAAAACCTACAGATACAGGCTTGCTAGGGCACCCTGTCAATCCCCCCAAACATGGTCAAGTGGGCTAGTGTAAGATCCAAGCAGTTGTTAGAGATAAGAGGAATCAGATGCATACATTCAATGGTTTTGATGATCAAAAGTGACACATACCATGATACCTGGACTAATTACCTCATGGAGCAAGAACCATCTTTGTTACAGGACCAACCCAATGGTGGTGGATGTTGTTACTGCTGACAAGATGAAGATGCTGGAAAAGGAAAAGGTGGGCCCTCCAAGGCCATGCTAAAGTCCATCCTGCTCTCGGTACTCCATGTCTAGGACCTGTGGGCTTCGAGACATGATTTCCTAGTTATCGCTAAAAGTGGGAGATAACAGGGCCCTCTCTTCCCTAGTGCGCCATCCTAGACCTTCCACCTCACCCATTGACTAAGCAAATGGCTTGCCAACTCATGCCATCTCATCAATCCACCACTCAAACCCTAAAAATGCGCCCCCCTCCTTGAGATGTTCATTCTTGCATATGATTTGACACTTGTTTTGCATCCAAGAGGGGTAACTTTTCCTTCTCAAGTATAAATGAAGGCCCTCTCTCCCTCATTTCTCACCAATTCTATTAATACTGTTACTCTACCCAATTTTCTCCTCACTCTCCCATATCTCCCATCTTGCTCTCTTCCATTTCTTGCTCTCATCTTTTGGAGAGGAGCTTGCTGCAAGTATTTGCAGCAACCTCCTACTTGGTAATACAAAGGCTTTGGAGGACATGGTGTGTTAAGAGTCTTCTTAGTGCATCCATTGCTTGGGAGGTGACTTGTTCCTTTGTGTATTGCTTTCTATTTAGAAGAGTAGAGATCCCAAGCAAAGTATTTTGCTTGGGTTGGTTACCAATAGTCTTATTGCTAATCTAGTTAGAGTTTGTGGTTTTCTTGCAAAGTATTTTGTAGGTTTAACTCATATGCTCTTATATCTACATTGTTTATAGTTTGCTAACAGTTTGCAGGTCACTTTCTAGTGTTGGGAAGATGTTTTCAGATCTAGAAAACACTCTTTTTCAACCATTTTCACTTCCATTAGTTTGCTGCAATTTATTTCTGTTACTTCCATTCAGATTTTTGGGTTTTCTAACATCTAGAATAGGTCATACAAATTGATATATATTGCTTAAAGTTTTTGTGTAAAAACAGAAATTTTCCTTCACTTTGTTGTCTTCTTTGCAACATTTCCAGCAAGCTTTTGCTTGCTGGTTTTTGCAGATTCTCGCCAGTACAAGGGAAGGTGCTGCCCATTTTGGATCAGAAAACACTGAAGAAGAGCCTCCAATAGTTGGGTAATACAACACCCTCTTCTCTCATCTTTTCTAGCCATTGTAAGCAAGCCCAAGGGAGTCCCAAAAGGGCTTGCACTTCTCATCTTTAAAATTTCTGCAATTTAAATTAATTAGTTGTGCCTACATCTCGGAGTGTGTTTGGCCCAACCAACCCCAAAACCGTAAGGCTAAGAAGCTCTTTATTTTCTACAATTTTTATTCTTTTGTTTGCCCCACTTGTCATTAGGACAAGGTTGAGAGGCTAGGATTCTTTTCAGCGTTTTCTTTCAAGTTATTTCTACCCACTTGTGCACTTGTTTGTGGTTTCTAGTTTAGTTTGTTTCAAGTATTTTTAAATTTCAATTGATTGCCTACACCTTGGAGTGTGATTGGCTTTGCCAGCCCCCAAAATCGTGAAGCTAGTATATGGTTTTTACTTCTTCATATGCTTAATGATTAAAATAATCTAGATCTAGAGGTAATCACTTAATGTTAGTTTAGGCCCATGGAGGCATAATAAGCTTATGATGCTCTTTTAGTCTTGCTTTTCCATTTGCAAGCTCTATCTCTTTCAAGTACTTTGCTTTCAAGTTCATTTATTCACAAGTACTTTCTTTTTCTTGCAATTTCATGGGCATGGTGTAATTTCATGGTTTAAGGAAAAAATACATTTTAATTGTTTAAAGTTAATTTTCAAGTACTTCATGCTATTTTAAGTTATATACACTTGTTAAGTACTTCTCTTTAACTTGCAAGCATTTTCCTTTTACATCCAAGCACTTGACATTTAGCAAGCACATCTTGCTCAACACACAACTAACTTAATCTACCTTAGTCTCATAGGGCTTAAAATTAACTAGTTTTAATAGGTCACTCACTACTGACCCAACTTTGCCATCTAAACGAGAACTGTAAGGAAGCAATGGGCGGTGCTAGATCGGGGACGATCTCACGGCGCTTGGCGTCCTTCCCGGGAGTACTTCTTTTCTTGGGTTGACCTGTGGAGCTAGGGTGGTGCCTTGTTTGTCTCACTTATGAGCACCTAGCAACTATTTGCTACAAGCGGGGGGAGTTTTGGGGTTGTCATTTAGTTTAGGATCCACACTCTAACTTAACAGCTTAATAATCCTAACTAATCCACTTTAACCTTGGGACATTTTTCATTGGTATATATTTTATGGTTAACACTTGAGTAATCTTGCAAGCACTCTGCTTTCCATTTACTTTCATGCAAGCTTATTTCAGTTTTGTGGATGTTAACTAAGTGATTTAGAGTTGCGCCCTTGCCCTTGGAGGCTTTCTTTTGAGCATTTCAATTTTCAGTTTTAAGTTGTGTTGGCTTATTGGATTAACCCCTTGAAGTTGCACATCCTTTGGAGGCAGTTTCATTGTTTGGGTTTGTGTTGTCTATTTGTGTATGCCATGGAAGCAACCCCTTGGAGTTGTGCATCCTTTGGAGGCACTCTATTGTTTGGGTATGCAGGCTTGATGTATTGGTGTGATCTTTTCATTTGAAGCAATCTTTATTTCCTGCACAATCAAGTAATCAAGTTAGTGCTTGTCTCTTTTGGTCCATAGTTGTATCATTCATATACCTTGTATCTTGTTGTATCTTTTAGATATTTTTTATTTGTAACTTTGTATTTAGTTCTTCATCTTTGTATCTAATCTTGTAATAATGTATCTAGTTCTAATTGTAATCTTTGTGAAGTGATTCTTGTGTAATCTTGTTGTAACTCTTTGTAAAATCTATCTCCCTTAAACTTCAGTTGACCCCTTGCCCAACCTTAGGCACTAGTCTTAGTTGTCTTAGGAAAGGGCTTGCCTTTGCATTGAATAGTTGCACTCTGCATTGTTTGTCTCTCATATAGGCTAGATTCCCCCAAACCTTTAACTAATTAAAATCAACTCCTAGAAATTAACTTATTAACTTCACATAGTAACTAGGGTCTACCCCCCTTGGCTTCCCTAGGAGTAAGCCTAGACAAAAGAGGTTCAAGTCAAGGTGACAGTAAGCTTTGAACCTAGGCATTGTGCCTCCAAGGACACACTAAGTGAGTTGGACTTAGCTCACGTTTGCAAGTGTGTATAAGGATGGCAACATGGTTGACATTGTGCCCTGGCAAGTGGTCACCCTTAGGGATAGGTTTGCTACTAGGAGGTCCCCTTGACAGGTCATCGTACCATTCCCAACCATACTTGTCATTTTCTACACTTCATCCCCTCATCTCCTTATCTTTTGGTATTTTCAGGTGTATTGACCCAAGAAGGGATTGTCCCTCATTTCATGGGAAGAAGGGGTTGAAGGCCCAGAGGCTTGTAGCTAGAAAAAGATATAAGTCATATTATGAACCTTCCAGATGCTCGTCCAAAGAGGTCTTGAGAACAATGAAATGTCTCTCCTAAAAAAATCAAAGACCTGCAAAGGCAAACACAATGTATAAATGTCCCACTTGATGAGGGATCTACACATGGTGCGTTACAAGCTAGACTATACCCCCATGGCACCATGTGTACTTCTCCCTTCAAATGACACTTTGGTACTGCCCCCCAAGCTAATCAATTAACCCTAGGGAGTACCCAGTGTTTGGACCTTAATTAATTAATGGCAATAAATGGGCATGGAAAAAGAATGCATAGAAAACGAAGGTGCAGCACACCCTCTACAAAGGCACCCATAAACGAGACACTATGATCCCTTGTATGTCATGAACCCCATGCCCAAAAGTCTTGCTCCCTATCTGTATCATCTTCTCCACATGTCTTAGAGAGGGGTTCACCTGGGAAACATGCCTTGACCTAGGGAATGATTCGCCCAAGAGGTCGCATTGTCAACCCTCCCATACCTAAACTTGGCAAATTAAATAGGGTCTTTGAGCACTTGTTTAGTTTGATGAGGTGGTTTTTAATGCACATGCTTAGATGGCTCTTTTATTGACTTGATTTACTTATCATGATGCATTTGACTTGAGATCCTTGGAGGGCGTATTCATTGTCTTTGCAAGACCTTGTTTGGTGGATAGATTTGGAAGAACAAGCCTAGCTTGGGCTTCCTTGGGGCTTGAAGCCCATAGGTTGGATACCATGGCCCGCACACCAGACGATGACGACCTGCCTTTGGAGGCTTCAGAGGCACCTTGGAGGACCCTTCTTAGCCCTTCATCACCCCAATGACCTGCCTTTGGAAGCTAGAGCACCACATTTTGGGGGTTATGTCATGCATGAGCTAGGGTTTTGGGTGGTGGATGTGTTGATCTGTGACACATGCCATGTTTGGGAGAGGAGGAGCCTCACCCTAGTGGAGGAGACCATAGTGCTTGAGAAGAAGGCCTTTTAAGGCCCAACCCTCCAAGCCTGACATCCCACTCCTATTGCCAAATCGTTGCCCTAGAAGGGTGACGTCATCTTTATTTTAGGGCTTTTTATGTGCAAATTAAATTTTAAATTGTAAAGGAGCAAAATAAGGGTTGTTGACCCCTTGTTTTGTGGTTTACCCTAAAGTTAAGTGGACAAATACTTTTAGGAGGATTTGTATAAATAATAATCATTTCATTTCATTTTTATCATAGCTCTCCCATTGTGAGAAGACTACTTGGCTGAAATTTGCGCCCTCTTTGGGCAATTTGATCTCTCTCTCTTGTGCAAATGTCTTATGGTGAATTCTCTTGGTGATTTCTGGAGTTAAGGTGGTGCGCACCTCTTGAAGGTTTTCTCTCTTGCTTATGAATGGCCATTGCTTGGTGAACTAGGGTTTTGTCTTGCGCCTCTCTTGAAATTGGTAAGGAAAATTTGCAATTGTTAATTCTTCTTGCTTGTTTCATAATTGTCATTGGTTGAAACTCTAAAAGGAGTATAAGTGCATACACCCTCCATCAAGCTTCAGCTCATTTGCTAGTTGACAAGTCATTTATTGCAAGGTTGCTAGGAGGAGTACAAGGGTGTACACCCTCCTAGATTTACCTAAGTTTGATTTGCATGCCCTAGGGAGTAAGAGGGTTTACACCCCTAGGGATATTGTGGATCTAACTCTTAAATCCAAGACTCCATTTACCCAATATTTTGAAGGCACTAATCTGAAATTTGCATTGGAGAAATCAAATTACTTGCATTGGGTAACGTGATTTTACGAGATTTTCAAATTGTTTAAAGTGCAATCAATTCTATATGCTATTAGCTTGATGATGCTCCTAGGGCGTCTTCTTTTGCCAAGTAACTCTTATTGCTGTTATAAATTGAAGCTACAGCCATTAGGGTTGCAGCAAATCACTTAAAAGCTTTCACTTTACTCTCATTTCAACCATCAAAGTTTGCTAGAAGGCTGCCATAAATTACTCTACTAGTTGTTGTGCTTCTTTTGGGTGGTTTACTTGCAAGTTTTAGTGGTTGGAATTTTCTGCTGTAGAAATTGTATGCTACAGCCATAAGGCTGCAATAATATATCTTCAATACTTGTACCTAACAGCCTTTAACTGTTGCTAAAGTCTTGTGCTGTCAAACTTAAGTTACACTAGTAATTGCTAGCTAATTTCTTGCATATTTTCTTGGACTTTAGTGACTTGTTTAGAAGCTATTTGTTTCATTTCATTGCTGATATATATCACTTTATATTGCTGCTAATTGGGACAGAAAGCTTCACTTGCTTGTCTGTTAGAATATTGGACTCATATCTTGTGTTTTCTTGTGTCTCGGGCAGGTACAATTTTCCTCCACAGGTACTCAAGTATTTGGCAACCATTGACCATCTTCGAGACTCGTTCCTGAGCCATTCTTCACTTACTAGCTTGACCTATAGGGGCTCCACTTCCATAACCTCTTTTTCCACTTCATTTCTCCCTAGGGTCACCCGGGATTCCCCCCTTGTGTTGGATTTATCCTTCACTGAAGCAAGGGGAGGGTTTATCTAAGGTGACAGTGGGAAGACTCTTCCACCGTTATCGCCATCTTGTGGATTGGGTCAGGCTTTGCCCAACATACAATTTGTGCGATAACATTTTGGCATCGTTGTCGGGGAGGATTTTGAATCATCTTTCATGCCCTAACGACACTTTGGCAAGCTTCCATCCCAAAGCCTTTACCCCTAACTTGTCTGGCGACTCCACTTGAAGGACGTTCCCCTTCCACCCTTCATGAGCTATTCTTGAGGCTCGTCTGGCGACTCCACCATCCCATAATCCACCTTCCTTTAAGACTTTTCCCCCAGAAAAATTCAAGCCTTCTAAGGTTTACCGAAGAATGCCTCCTCTTAAATCTCCCGTTGTCAAAACCCTTTTCCAAGGTACTCTTCTCCTTGATCCAATGGCTCACCCTTGGGCAAAAGACCTCTACAAACCCCTAAACATGGCCACCATCCCCGGATATCCCAATACCATGCCAAAAGAGTGTCACAAATGGTTGCCAAAGTTCAATAATGTGATCACAGTTGACGATCATCTCTATGCCATGGGTTGAGATATGGAGAATGCAGAGGTAGAACATGAAGATGTAGCAATGAAGCTACTAGCTTCATCATTAAATGAAGATAATCAAAGATGGTTCAGAGGGCTTCCTGATAATCACGTAGCATCCTATGAAGACTTTACTAAGTTGTTCAAGAACGGGTGGACAACAAAGAAAGAAAATGGAATACTTGTAGCTCAATTCAATCAGATAAAGATGAAAGAGAATGAGACAGTAAGTGAATTTGACAACAGGTTTGACAGATTGTACAGCCAAATCCCGACGAATCTACGTCCTCCAGATAGAGTTGTTCATCTCCTTTATATGAATTCTTTTGATGGGCAGTTACGTTTCATCTTGAAGGATAAGAAGCCCACCAGTTTAGCACAAGCCAAAGAGTATAGCACAGAGATTGAAGAGAATCTTCTTGACTCAAAGGTTGACCCTTTTCAGTATCCTCGTGCCAAGGCAGAAGCAAAGACCAAAGCTTCCAGTAGCAGTACATTGAATCCAATTGCTCTCAACTCAGAAAATAGACTAGATGAGTACTTAGTTCGTCCAAGCTCATAATCAAATCATGGACCACTTGACCACTGTGGAAAGAAATCAGTCTTCCCCCAGACCTCAGTTTACCAGATAGCAAAGAGATGCCACAAGTTGGAAGCTGAAGCCTCAACAAGAGGCAAAATCTCCTGCCACATTGAACCATGTTGGCATAGTCAACACAAAAGAAACACCATGGTGTTCTCCATGCCAAGAACCTCATCGGGACAATGAGTGTCCCCGACGTGATGAAGACTCCTCTGATGGTATAAACTTCATGGACATGATTTGTAACTTCCGAGAAGAAGATATTACTCAGGAACAAATTGATGAAGTCAGAAAAAGGGGAGCTAGAGAAGGCCGACTCCAAGTGTTAAATCAGTGAACAGAGGATCAGAGAAAGGAATTGAGGAAAAGGGAAATTTTGACGTACGCAACAAGAAACAAGGCTTCAGTCCCTCCGTTACAATCTTCCACTCCACTTCAACCAGAGGTGGAAGTTCCTTTTCCATCTTCAAAGAAGGTGGTTCCACCAACTCCACCTCCAATCTATGAATTACTTCTGAAGCCGACTTCAGCAGGAGATGAAATTCAGTTGAATATAGATGTGTCGACTATGTTTGGGAACTTGAATATGATAGTCCCAGTGACGGAGATGTGCAAGATCCCATCCGTAAGAAGAGAAATCTTGAAGTTAAAGAAGGTGCCAGCCGAAAGGGAAGACTCTCCAATAATCTTGAATACCATGTATCTTGACCAGCGGAAGGATAATAACACTCCTTTCTATCTCTCTTTAGGGATGAATGGTCTCTATCTGAACAGTTGCATGCTAGACTTCAGGGCCTCGGCCAATGTAATGTCCTTGAAAGTAATGGAACAACTCGGTTTGAAGACAACCCAACCATATGGAAATGTTTGTGGTATTGATTCCAAGATGGTCAAAGTTTACGGGCTTTGTGAAGATGTTGAAGTGTACCTGATTGACTTCCCTCATATCAACCTCATTATGAACATAGTCGTGATTGATGTTCCAGATGCTTGGGGGATGCTTCTATCAAGAAGTTGGTCCGCTACTCTTGGGGTTTTTCTCAGTATGGATTGTTATCCCCTAGCCTAGGGATAACTAAGGAGATTATGTCTCAAGGCCCACAGGTTCTAGACATGGAGTACCGAGACCCAAATCGACTTGAGCTTGGCCCTGGAGGGCCTATCCTTTTCTTCTTCAGCGCCTCCACCTTGTCAACAGCAGCAGCATTCATCCCATCGGCCTAGTCCTTCAGCAGAAATGGGTCTTGCTCCATGAGGTAATGAGTCTGGGTATCATGGTATGTGTCACTCTGATTCTCAAAACATTTGAATATGTGCATTTAATTCTTTTACTTCTAAAGTGTGCTTGGACCTTATGCCTTTCCACTTGACCACACCTAGGGGGAATGACAGGATTCCCTAGTAATTTGGTTCCCATAGGGTTTGAGTTGCCACTGGGGGGGTTCATGAAAGGTCATCGTCCGTTCCCACCATACATATCACTTTTCATCTTTTTCCCTCTCATCCATCCCATACACTGGTCCGGGCATTGGGTTTGCCAAGCTCGCAAAGGGTTGTACCTTACCTTGTGGGAAAAAGGGGCTAAAGGCCCAGAGGGTAAAAGTAGCTGGCAAAAGATAAAAGCCAAAAGAATGAAACCTTCAGATGCTTCGCCCAGGGATCCCCAAGAAAGCAATAAAAGGCTTCTCAACAAGAAACAGAGGGACCCATAAAAATAATAAATCAAGACATAGTTGGAGGATAGGGGGTCTCATCACGAGCCAGTCTATTAGGTCCATGGGCATGTAGCGGTATGACACTATCATTCAGCTGGTCACCACACCAGGGTAGTGGCTCTTGGTGGCATTTCTGTGAAGTGCTTGTGGGTAACATTGTCACCACTGGTCACCACGCTATTTCTGTGAAGTGCTTGTGGGTAACATTGTCACCACTGGTCACCACGCTAGGGAAATGTCCCCTAACTAGTCTCTTGAATGAAAAAGAAATAAGAATAAAAGCTAAAAGGCATGAATGGGCTTGGAAACATTTGCATCCATACATTTCCATGTTATCACTGCACCCATTGCCCAGACATCCCCTACCACCTCATCCACTTACATGGCCTGGATTTGTCTTCACCCGGAAACATCCCACACCCAATAAGCACTAACCCAATAGAGCATCCTAGCGTCCCCTCCAAACCTGGCTTGTAGAATAGCATAACGTCTTTGAGCACTTGTCTGGGAAAGGGGGTTTCATGCACATGTTTAAACTTTAAATAACTTGATTATTAGATGTGAATGACATTGCTATGATCCCTATGACTTATGAGCCCATGGAGGGCGTACTTGTTGATGTTGCAGGGCCACACCCGATGGATAGGTACACATGGGAAGATGATTAGTTCAGACCTCCATAGGGCTAAAAGCCCACCATATGGATGTTGAGACCCCAGCCAGGGGCAGAGACAGATCAGGGGTTTGCACCAGAGAGAGAAGGACGTTCCACCAAGGACAGTCTGGCAAGACTGGACCCAGGGGGGTCTTGCCCTTCTCACCATGATGTAGGCCTTGGAAAGCCCATGACGTCACCCATGTGACCCATGATGTCACCCAACATTTTGGACACTTTGGAGGCAATTGTGTGCCAAGTGGCACGTGTGGCAGGATGTAGAGGCCTAGCGTTTTGCTCCAGAAGGCCAATGTTGCCCTAAGAAGGCCTAACGTCGCCCTAAAAGGGCATGACATCATCTTTACAGCTTGATTTAGGCTTTATTTATGTCATTTAATGTAAAAACTGGATATTACATGCAACTGGCCATGTTGGCCTTTTTGACCTAATTTTGGTCATCAATATTGTATAAATAAGGGTTTTAGCCCTTATACTATTGATCATCTTTCACTCACATTTAGTGAGGTCTGAAATTTGCGCACTATCTAGGGTTACTTGGCTGAAATTTTAGGCGCACTTGTTCAGGAAGACTAAATTTTGGAGTATTTTGGCAAGTTTCTTGGTGGAAGCGTTCAATTAGGGTTTTGCTTGATGATTCTTGATGTATGTAAGTAGGATTTTTGCAATTCTTCTTAATTGAATGGTTATGGTTATGTTTATCTTGTATTTACATTAAGATTATGAAATTGTTTGTTTAAAACCCTAGGAAGCCTAGCACGTGTTATTGTCCTAGCTTTAAAATCCTTCACCTACTAGATTTTGCCAAGAAGCCGATTTTCTTGAAGCCTTTGCTAGGGCCTTGCCATTGCAATACCGTAGTATTTATTGCTTCATCTTAGCCGTTTTTTGCTTCAGGATTGAGTTAAAGAGGGAGGAAAATCTACTAGGCCTAGGATTACCTACACCTAGGGTTACCTACACCTTAGTAGCTAGTTTTCCCCTAGGGTTTGATAGTAGAAGACTTGGGTTACCAACACTCCAACTATTAATGGGTTACCAACACTCCAACTATTAATCTCTCGTCTTTGACTCTCCTGTTATCCCCCACTTTCAGGGACAGCTAGAAGATCATGTCTCGAGGCCCACAGGTCCTAGACATGGAGTACCGAGAGCAGGATTGACTTTAGCATGGCCCTGGAGGGCCCACATTTTCTTTCTTCCAGCACCTTTATCTTGTCAGTAGCAGCAGCATCCACCACCATCGACTTGGTCCTGTGTCAGAGAACGTTCCTGCTCCATGAGGTAATTAGTCCAGGTATAATGGTATGTGTCACTTTGATCATCAAAACCATTGAATGTATGCATCTGATTCCTTTTATTTCTAACAACTGCTTGGATCTTACACTTGCCCACTTGACCATGTTTGGGGAAATTGACGGGATGCCCTAGAAAGCCTGTATCTGTAGGTTTTGGTTTGCCACTGGGAGGAACTTCTGAGAAGCCATCGTCCGCTCCCATCATAGTATCACTTTTCCATCTTGTTTCCCTCTCACCTATCCCATTCCACTTGTCCAGACATCGGGTTGATCTATTTTCAGGATTGCACCTTATCTCGTGGGAAGAAGGGGCTAAAGGCCCAGAAGGTAAAAGCAAGATGGTAAAAGATAAAAGCCTAAAAATAAAACCTCGAGATGCTTCGCCCAGGGATCCCCGAGAAAGAATTAAAAAGCTTCTCAGCAAGAAACAAGAGGGACCCGGAAAAATAATAAAACAAGGCCTAACCAAAGGATAGGGGGTCTCATCACGAGCCAGCCTATTAGGTCCATGGGTATCTAACAATATGACATTACCATTAGCTGGTCACCACGCCAGGGCAGTGACTCTTGGTTGCATGGCCAAGGGAAAGGGGGTCTCATCACGAGCCAGCCTTCTCATTTCTATGAAAATACTTGTGGGTAACGTTGTCACCATTGGTCACCACGCCAGGGCAGTGTCCCCTGATTAGCTCTTGAACAAAAAGCAATAAAAGATAAAAGAATAAAAGAATGAAGAATAAAAGGCAAAGAATGGGCTTGGAAAAAAATGCATCCATGACAGGTACAGCTCGCCTTTTACAAAGGCACCCACAGGTAACATTTTTTCCATCCTTAGCCCACACTGCACCCACATGTTTGGACATCCCCTGACCACATCACCTCACTTACATGGCTTGGATGAAGTTCCTTCCGGGAACTTTTCTTCTTCTGTGGACACTAGCCCAATAGGACACCTTGTCTTTTTCTCTGGACTTGTATTGTAGGCTTGTGTAACGTCTTTGAGCTGTTAACTGATGTATTAGGGATTTTATGCACATGTTTAATAATATTGATGATGAAATGTGACTGACATTGCTATGATCCTTGTGACTGATGAGCCCATGGAGGGTGTATCTTTTGATGTGCAGGACCATGCCCGACGGACAGGTACCATTTGGACCGGTACACATGGGGAGATGATCAATTCGAACCTCCATGGGGCTGAAGAGCCCATCAGGTGGATGATGAGACCCCATCAGGGGGCAGAGACAGGATAGAGATGGATCAGGGGCTTTACACCGGAGAAGAAGAGGACGTTCCACCAGAGGCACCCCGGCAGAGCTTGACCTAGGGGGGATGGCCCTTTTTCAGTGGAACGTTGGCCTTGGAAGGCCTAGGACGTCACCATCTTGACCATGACATCATCCATCATCATGGACGTCTTGGGAGGCAAACTAGGCAGCAGTGGCACGTGTGGCAGGTTGGAGAAGCCCAAGGAGGGCTAACGTTTTGCTCCAAGATGCTTCATTTTCCCTAGAAGGGGCTAGCGTCCCCCTTAGAGGGGCCTTTTATCTCTTTTCAGCTCAATTAGGGTTTTAATTTAACATTTTAATGTAAAACAGTATGATTTTGGTATTTTCGCCTTGTCGGCCTTTTACATGACCTAAAAAGTAAAATTAGGTCATGGAATGGTATAAATGAGGGATTTTTACCTTCATTTTTTCATCACAACTAACTGAATCATGAGTGAGGTCCGAAATTTGCACCCTCTCTTGTGTTATTGGCTGATCTAGTGATGCGCACTTGTTGAAGGAGGATTATTTTGGCATGTTTTGGCATTTCTCTTGAAGGAAGGTGTTACAACTAGGGTTTGCATTGATATTTCTTGGTGAATTGTAAGTATTTTTCTGCAAAACTTCTTGAATGAATGGTTGTAGTTTAATTTCTTGCATGTGTTTATGATTTTCCTGAACAAAACCCTAGGTGACAAGCACACAAGTAGGTCCTTGTCTCATGTCTCCTGATAGAGAAATTTTCAGCCATTGATAGAGAAGAGAGAGCCTAGCCGTAGCTACACCCTCTTTTTATCTTCATTTATTGCCAGACATACTATCTAGAGGCCAAGAAGAGAGAGACGTCTTAAGCCTAGGTCTACTACACTTAGGGTCGTTTTTCTCTAGGGTTTGCTGAAAAGGCCTTGCTGTAGCAACACCTTACTTCACCAAACCCTCTAGTTTTGGTTTTATGCTTTATCTTTCAGCTAGCCATTTTGCCATTCCAGTTAAGGAAGGAGGAGAGAGCACGAGGCCTTGCCATAGCAACACTAGAGTGAGCCTCTCTCCCCTAGGGTTTTGATTTCGAGGCCTTGCCTTAGCAACACCTCCTAACTTCAACCTCTAGTCCTTAGCCGTTTTGAATTTTGCTTCCTTCAACCCTTGCATCCTTCACTATTGACTCCATTTAACCCTAAGGCATTGATCCTAAGACCTCATGCGTTGAAGTGAACCTCATCAAAACTACTCTCAACACTTTGAATCAAACCCTAACCTAACTAACCCTAGCCTAGATCTAACATTCTAACCCTATATGTTGTCGTTTTCTCCTGCTATTAACACCTTGGTGCAGCAAAGGTTTTGTTTTATAAGCAATTGAATGGTGAATAAAGGCATTAATTAAATGAAGTGTTGATTTATTGCATTGAATGCCATATCATTCCAGTATTTATTGGTGAAGTAACATAGTTTTTATTACTTTTTTATCAACATTGATTTCGTTAATATTTATTGCTAAATTGCCTATATATTTATCAGATAGTCATCTATTTATATGAAGTACTAACCCATTTGAACTAGCTTGCATATATCAGTTTGTTGTTGCTTTGTTCCAGGAAAGTGTACTTCTTTTGGGGTTTTACTTTATTATTGGTTGTTTAGCCAGGACTATCTGCTCGGTGGTGACTTGTGAGGGGGGGGAATTTATCCTTGTCTTATAATCATTTTGCCTTCTCAAAACCCCAAGTCACCGGGGACGTCTCCCCTGGGCCTCACCTCCCTAAAAAGAAAGAACCATCCCATTGTGGTGACATTGGGTGGGATTGGTTCCTGTTACGCCAGTTTGGCCTTCGAATCTCAAGCTTTTATCCTTTCTACAAACTGTGCGATAACATTTTGGCGCCGTCGCCGAGGAACACTGAGTCAATTCTCCTCAAGACGACACTTTTGAGTAAGCCTTTCCTCTAGAAGCCTTATCTTACAAGCTTACCTGGCGACTCCACTAGGGTGTTTTCCTTTTTCTTTGGTAGTTTCAAGTAAACTATCTAGCGACTCCACAAACCAAAAAGAGGTTCAATAATCCTCCTTTATCTTTCAGAAGGAAGCCTCCTAAGAACTCTCCTATTGTAAAATCACTTTTCAAAAAGAGTCTTCCTTTGAAAACCATGTCTAGTTCTCAAACCACCACTACAACTAATCCACCCAACAATCAAAGACAATGGTCATCTACTCTCTTCAAACCACTAGACATGTCGGCCATACCAGGCTATCTTAGGCAAATGCCAGCTGTTGTAACAGATATTATCAATCAGACGCCACAGGTAACAAACGCAGAAGATGAGGTTGGAATAGGTACAGAAAGCACCTCCTTCTCTATTAACAGATTGTCCTATAGCCCAAAGGAGCTGGGAGCTGATCAATTTACAAGGTTTTGGTGAAGGAATGGCAACAGCAATCATCCTGACTTGTCACAGCCAACCGAAAAGGCAGACGATCAGGTTGGGACACACCCCCAATTCATCTCCCGCGTATTGAATCACTTGCCTGCTGAAAAGTTGAAATCCTATGTGCCTCAGATGTTTCCTCTCGGCCCTTTTCATCGCCCTCCTCAGTCCCAAGCTGACGAGTCAGAAAACATTAAAAGCAAGCTCCTCCTTACTTGCTATGGAGACTACCATTTCAAGGAGCTGGTGAGCAATATGAAACGTGATAGGGTTACTCGTAGGATTCGAGAATGGTATGTTCAGTACCAGTGTCTTTACACTAACGAAGACCTATGTCGGATGATGGATCTTTACACCGACGAAGACCTAGGTCGGATGATTGCTCGAGATGGCTTATTACTTTTGCAATTCTTGAGATGTATGCTTTCGACCATTGGGACAGCAATTCGCAGTCCGAATTCGCATGTAATAGCTGGAGTCCCATTGAAGGATGATTCGCATCTTTTGGAATTTGTGTATGAAAACATTATCAGCTCTTCAGATTTTAAATCCCCTTATAAGCGGAAGAAAAACAACAAGCGCGTCAGCCGCATCACTCTCCCACGAGCATTGCAACTCAAAGGAAAAGGGGTGAAATTCGCTCCAAACAAAGGGTCGCTCAACGAAATTCGTTTCAATCGCAGAAACCTCACGCTTTACTTACCCACAATTGAAATGGACGGCAAAGCGGATGTTGTTTTGAGAAATTTGGTGGTATTTGAAACTTCTAAACAGGGAAAGGAATCACAACCCCTCAGGTCATATGTGAACTTGATGCAGCGCTTGATCGATACAGCCGATGTCGTTGGAGCGCGAGGTCCGATTCTGCTTGAGGATTACCATTTGATTGAGAAGCTTGCAGCGTTTGACAGAGAACGAATTCATGAGAGGGTCGTACATGCCAGAGGAGCGTCTGCAAAGAGTTTTTTCGAAGTGACCCACTATGTCTCCAACCTCACCTGTGCAGATTTCTTAAGGGCACCTGGCGTTCAGACCCCTGTGATTGTTTGGTTTTCTACTGTCATACACGAACGTGGGAGTTCGGAGACTATCAGAGGCCCCAGGGGTTTTGCTGTCAAGTTTTACACGAGAGAAGGAAACTTCGACATAGTTGGCAACAATATTCCCGTTTTCTTCACTCGTGATGCCATCCAGTTTCCGGATGTTATTCGAACTCTGAAGCCCAACCCCAAGACACACATTCAAGAGCCATGGCGCTATCTGGATTTCATGTCCCACCTTCCAGAGAGTTGTCTTACCTTCATGTATTGGTTCGATGACTGGGGAATCCCTTCTGACTACCGCCACATGGATGGCTATGGCGTTCACACATTTAAGCTGATCACCAAAGATGGGAGAGAAACTTACTGCAAGTTTCATTGGAAACCTACATGTGGATTTAAGTTTTTGCTTGACGAGGAAGTTGTGATCGTGGGAGGTAGTAACCACAGCCACGCTAACCAAAGACTTAACTGATGCCATAGCTTCGGAAAACTACCCTGAATAGAAGCTCTATATCCGACTATGGATTCAGCAAATGAGGATAAGTTGGACTTCGATCCTCTCGATGATACTAAGATTTGGCCTGAGGATCTATTTCCCTTACAGCCTGTAGGTCGGTTGGTTTTGAACAAGAATATTGACAACTTCTTCAATGAGAACGAAATGTTGGCGTTCAATCCTGGTGCCATCGTTCCTGGCATATACTATACCAACGACAAAATGTTTCAGACTCGAACGTTTGCATATGCAGACACACAGCGCCACAGGCTTGGCCCAAATTACATGCAGATCCTCGTGAACGCACCCAAATGTCCTCATTATAACGACCATACGCTCCTAGAGGCCATGCTGTGTGGCAAGCCATTGTTGGCCACTCATTTTGATAGTATTCGGAGGAGTGTGAACGTGAATTCCTACAGGAGAGTTACCATGCAACTTATAGTCTTAAAAAATACTGCATCAAAGTTCATGGCCATCACCAGAAGCCACTTAGAATTTCTATGAGGTTATGCTATAGATGGCAAGAACGAAGCGGTTGTTCAAGTGTCACCTTGCGCCGAATGTTATGACTCACACAAGATCCAAAGACAGAATCCACGTGAAGACCAGAAACGCACCATCTGTCCGAGCATAGACAGTGCTAAGTATAACGGATACCATTTCCAGAATTAGTTTTACCAGTCGAACTGTCAAATTCATAAATCGATCGCCACAACACGCACAGGTGTTTAGTGAACCTCTCCGAAATGCCAGTCTTTACAGGGAAGCCATCGTGTACGTTCTCGAGTCTGATTTATGGAAATGCCAACAAGGAGATCTGGTTGCTTGGGTGCTGCCGTGGATGGAATTTTTTATGTAATTGGAGGGTATAACCTTGGTGAAAATAGCAACTGTTTCTCATCAGCGGCAGGGCCACATTTATATGAGCTCTATGGATTCATATGACCCCGAGACAAATACACGGCGCGAGACCAAGGAGGGCCTGCCATTGTTGGCTCGCGTTATTGCTTGTACCGTCATGGGATCAGATATTTATGTACTGTGCAGCGATCCATTTCAATTGTCTTTCTTCAAATATGATACTGTGAACGACTCATGGAGCGGGGTTAACCTTCCTACCTTTAACCTCAATGTTCTCTTGTGTTACAATGGGTGCCTGCGTTTACATTGAACAGGTTCAAGGATGTATGGCTGATCTTATCGGGAGAAGTAGAATTACCGGGTTAGTATTGATTTATGACACTAAGATGCAGGTTTGGTCCCGAGGACTCGATTTGCCTTTACTGGGGAGTGGTGCCATCTGTGTTGCTGTGGAGTGTTAGTTTATTTAGTTGATTAATCAGGGAGTACCAGCGACGACACCCGGCATTAAAATCAAATCATACAAAGGATCATAGATACCCCACTTGTCAAAACGATTAGTAACGGTTCAAAGAGCTGGCAGATGCACCTGGCAGTCGCAGAATTCCATGAAGGCGAACCATTTCGTATTCCTCTAAACAAAAAAAGTTTTATTTTTTTCTTTTAAAAGACTGAGGGATGTAACAGAGAGGGGGGGTGCGAGGGCGAGCTGGGGGGAATAAACCTCTTGTGAAGAGGGGTTCCTTTGTATGCTGAGTTATTTTGTAAACCAGGAATGAAATAATACAGAAGACGTATTTACTTGCGACTGTGAGATTCATCACGGTTGATTCTTTCAGTATGTTCTTCCTTATTTCATCTGTGTTAAATCTATTTGGAATTCATTTTATATGCTCCTTACCCACAGTTGATATATATGACTTGTCTTTATCATATTGTTTATCTCTTCCTCTTTCGGCTGTGTTAAATTTGTTTGGAATTCATTTTATATGCTCCTTACCCACAGTTGATATAAATGTGTTGCGTTCTATGGTGACTGATCAGAATTCGTTCCAGATAAGCGCTCTGCATCTAGTTATCAGCCTTCGTTTGTTTTCCTCTAAAGATTATCGTAGTGAAAATTCCTCCTTGATAGATGCTTTCACTGTGATGGGCTTTCCTTTCCTTTTTCTGCTACCACATCATGATTTTCAATCGCTGAAAGATAGACTTACTTTGCCTCGCTTTCTGCATGTTCTACAATCACTACTATTATCTCCTTTCCTCGGTTTTCACTTGACTCCATGCCCAATGAACCATTTCCCTGGTTTAACCCCCAAACTTTAAAAATCCAAGACCAACATTTACCCATAAATCTGCCCACCATCTCACGCTTACTAAAGATCATATTGTGACATTGTTCGAGAGATCCCTCTCGGGTTGGAAGGGGCGGCTTCCAATCCAAAGTGGTTCGAGGTTGCCTCAGGATTGATTTGCATGCAACCCATTTCAGTTCCGAGTGACAACACCAGCCAAGTACGAGAAGTGGTTGCCTAAATTTACCGATACTGATGCAATTAGTGTCGAAGAGCACATGAGCAACTTTTGGGCGTTTTTTCAGCTTCATCCCATTAGTGATGATGCTAAAGACTTAGTAATGAAGTTGTTCTAGGCGCTGGTACTTGAGCCTTCTCGATGGTAGCATTAAAACCATGGACAGACTAGAAGAGGTCTTTCTCAAGAGGTGGAGTATCAAAGAAGACCCTAACATGCTCCTTACCCGACTAAATAACCTTTGGAAACATAAAAATGAGTCTATTCGGGAGTTCCATACTAGGTTTGAGACTTTGTTGCAAAAGATTCCTGCAAGCCATCATCCGAAAGATGATTACCTTGTCCACATCTACACCAAGTCCTTCAATGGCCAACTAGGGTATCTTCTCAAGGACAAAAACCCCCAATCAATTCAGGAAGCCCAAGAGCTCGCTACTAAAATTGAGGGCAACCTCCTATCATCTAAAATTGAGCATTTTGCAAACCCAAGGGGGGAAATAGACATCAAACCAAAGATAGTCCACAATACCGAACCCACCTCAGATCTTTGTGCCAGCATAGCCAAGTTGCAAGCCTCTATGGATGGTATCATGAAGAATCAAGAACAAATGATGAGTAGGATCATCAACTTGGAAAGATCCCAAAGCCAAGCACCTAGGGTCTCGTATAGAGGGCAATTTCAAAAGGGGAACCAATTTTATAAGCCAAAGAATGAGCAAGAGGTTCCAAACACCTTAGCCCCTACAAATGTTGTTGATGAAAACCCTTGGTGCCTTGAATGCAGCGAAGCACATTGGGAGCATGAATGTCCTTACAATGATAATGACCATCAACAAGTAAACAATATAGGCCATCTCATGGAAGGCCCTCAAATAAATATCACTGTTGAAGAACATCAAGAGGCCATAAGAGAAGCGACCAGGAAAGCTAGAATGGCAGTGATACACAACCTAGAACAGGAATCAAAAGAAAAATTGAAGAAACAAGAGTTCCAAGTGTACAGAAGAAAGAAACTAAGCCAACCTACCATTGAACAAACAAAACCCCCACCTTTGGATGTACTTCTTCCCAAGACATCCAAGACCAAGAAGGTTAAATTGAACTTTGACTTTGAAGGGGCACTATCTAAGATGCATGAAACCATTCCCCTGAAAGAAGTCATTAAGGTGCCATCAATCAAAGAATGTTTCAACAATTTCTTTCAAGGATCAGATGGACCCATGGACTCCCCTGTAAATTTTCAGACCCCAACCTAGTTTCAGTCTCGCTGATTTTTCAGCCAATGTTTAATGCCCAAACCTAGTTTTATATCAGCAAATAAAACTTAGCAGAAAATTAAATTTCAGAACTGAAACATGAGGATTCTGAACATCGTTTATAATGCAGAAATAAAATATCAGCAACACATAAAACTCAGAAAATATAGACACAGATATTTTCGGTCTAACTTTGACCCTGGAAAAACCCACAAGGGGAAAACCAGTGAGAGAGGGGGATTTTTATTATTTAGGAGCTTCAGAGAATTCTGTTACAGCATATTCATCTTCAGAAATTTAAATGATAAACTTATCTCGACAACCGTGCCAAATCTTCACACAGGAAAATGAGCCAAACTCCTCAAAATTCTTCCCAGAATTTTTTGCAATCAAATACAGGTCTACTCCTCGATTTCTGTGCCTCCAAAATGTTGTACGATCACCTTGAAATTTGTGCCAACTGCCTCAACCCAAAACAATGCAATAAATGTTGTACGGCCGCCTTGGGAAATGTGCCAAAACTTCCAAAAAATAGCACAGCTCCTCCTCGAAATCTATGCCAAAATAACAGTCGTACAGACTATACGAAATCCGTACAATACGGACTGTACTTTCTACCTCGATTTTTGTGCCCTTTTTCCTGCTATACGGGATTCGAAAATCTGTACAGTACAGCCTTTTCTGTTGGACTGTACCTTGCCTCAATTTTGTGCCTGCTCTTCTTGTTGTACGGCCTGCTCAATCCGTACAGTACGACCTGCCTTCAATGTTGTCCTTGCTGCCTCGATTTTTGTGCTAGTTTGCTGCCATGGGATGCATGCCCTAGCTCTCAGAAATGGTTGCTCTCTTGCTGCTCGAAAATGCTCTCTCTCTTGCTCTCTCAACAATGAACCAACAACCCAAGAATGGGTGTGCCCCTCTACCCTAATCGACCTCATGAGCGAAGGTGAGGAGTTTTCTAATCCAATGGCTGAGATTAGATTAGATGAGTGGCTGAGATTAAATGTCTCTTCATTCACCCTCACTTAAGTCATAAAGTCACCTTTTAATTTGCATCTCACAAATTAAATGACTAGGGCCCACATTAGGCACTTTATCACCCCTTAAGCGCCTAGAGATGAGAAACACTTGCCTAGGTACTTTATTTAATTAAAAATTTAACACTCCCTCATATTGAGCAAAGTGTTACTCACCACTCCAAGCTTGTCCCTAAAAAATACAAACTTGTCTCTGCCCAATGCCTTGGTGAGTATGTCTGCAACCTGCTCCTCTGTAGATATGTACTATAGCTCCACAGCTCCTCTCTGAACATAATCGCGGATGAAGTGATAACGAATCTCGATATGCTTAGACCGGTCATGAAAACCTGGATTCTCTGAGAGTTTAATGCAACT
>JZKD02S2397598.1:167553-178844 GCA_000966675.3 Picea glauca
TATCAGATAGGTTTGTAGATCAAATGGATAAGAAAACCAATCAATTAACCAGAACATACATAACAATATATATGATGGGTCAACAAACTAGCAAAGGATGCTTATGATTCTTGCTCAACAATCAAAAGGTAAGATGACAGTTACTATGGGACCTTTAAACATAGACAAAGAAATGATTTCAACTCATAGGCATAGAAAAAGATAAAGAAAGTCTAATAATAACAATGAAAGAAGCTTGCAGGCTTAATATATTAAAGAAAGTGTCTTTATCACAATAACAGTGGATTACAGAACTCAAAATCAAACCCTTTGTTCATCAAATGTTCTGGGCTTTATAGCCTTTACAAACAGTTTCAAAATCCTAGAATACTGGATCGAATTTTGCCTAAAATAGAGAATCAATAACTGGCCCAAGAAAATAGGCAAAGATCCTATAAACTAGGTCAATTCATATCCTTGAATGATCTTTATGTCCTTCGGATTCTTTGGTAGGTTTAGTGAGCCTTCCGAGGCTGTTGGATTGTATATGATATGAGAAGAGTCAAAAATGACACCTGCCGACAGTCAAACAGCTTTATATCCATGAAAATAGCTAACCGATTTTGACCTTTCTATATTGTAGAGCATCTCCAAAATCAAAACAAACTCTTGATAAGGATGTCATTAATTATTGTCCATCGATTGGAACCATTCCTGAGGCTTTTGGACAAGGAAAACTTGGATCTGTGCAAAAATATTAACTTTTTGCCTTATAAGTGCTTTCGGTAGCTAGAGTAGACAGAATTCGGACCAATTAGCTACCGAAAGCTCTGTTTTTGGTGGCTAATGAACAATCGAAATGTTCACCTAAGCCACTGAAAGGTCTGTTTCAGTGAAATTATCAAAATTTCAAAAATACCTTTTGTCTTAGCTCAAAAACGCCTTAGGGCTGATCTTTTAAGGCTTTTTCATCTTGCTCAAAAACTGTAGGATTACTGGTTGCCTCTGGTTCATTGCACTGAATTGCCACCTCTGCTAGGGTTTCAAGAGTAGCATGTATTTGAGCTTGGTGTTTTGAAGACATAGCTTGCTTCCTCAAAGCCCTGACCTTTTTCTTCAAGCCTTGAGCTACTCTCCATAAGTTGTAATCTTTTACAATCTTGTCCTTCTTTTTCTTTTCCTTATGCTTTCATGAGCTAATCTTTCCAAGGATGAGTTGTTTTCTGCAAAGTTTTTCGACAGAGTTTCATATCTGGTTTTAATTACCCTTACTAGCACTTCTTGTTCAGCTAACTTCTTCTTAAGCTTCTTAATTTCCTTTGATTTACTCTGCTTCACTCTTTTGCTAGATGAGGCATCTGCAAATTGTGGTTCTTGTTCTTCTTGAGGTGTAGGTGATGGAAGGTCTTCATAACTTGCAGTGAATATATCTACAAAAATGGAATTTTCATGCCCTGTGGTAACTGAATCCTCGTGCCCTGTTTCAATCTGGTGCTCTTCATCCTCCGAGTCTGTGTAAGGAAGATTAAGAATGCTTTTGTTCACTGGGGATTCTTTGGCCTTATCTGTTTCACTGCTGAAGTTCAATTTCTTCTTAGTTTTATTAAGCTTAGAGGAAGGAGAGGGTTGATTAACTGGAACTGGAGAGATAGCTCTCCTCCTCCTCTTTCCACTTCTGGGAGTAGAAGACTTTTTGGAATGAGGACTCTTTTTACCCTCTGGCTGTACATCAATCTGAAAATCATTCTAGAACAAGAAGTAATTCCACTCTTTGCCTCTTCTCTGCAACAGCTCACAAACCAAAAGTTTAATTAGACCATGGTGGGATAGTCTACCTACAACTTTATTGGGCTTGGCCTTGACCTGATGAGCCATCTTAGATAAGCTTCTGTGGAGAAAATAGGGCAGATTGAGTGGGTTTCTACCAGTAAAATGATTCATGAGTTTGAAATGGTAAATCATCACCCTGTTATATCTGCCTTTGCAAGTTATATAGACCATAATGGCTTTTAGCAATTGTTGCCATTTCTCTTCAAGGAAAGACACGGGAATCTCTTTCTTCCATATCAAATCCTTGCGTTCTGGTTTCAAGTAAGCCCTGAATTCAACATTTTTGTGACAGTGGTTTTAAACCATTTTTCTCCAGTCCTGGGAAGCTCTGTTACCTCGGCTATGAGGGCTTCGTCCACCTCGAATTCATCTCAACCGATGATTGCTTTCCTTCCATCGAAATTCAGGGCAAAGGCTTCTACTACCTACTGGTGAGAACTCTGTAATTTTTTACAAAAATTATAACAACCTGCGTCCCTGAACAATTGGCATACCTCCGGGTGCGATTCCAAGTAACTGATGTCGTCGAGCTCTTTCCTCAGAGTTGATCCTCCTTTCTTCATCTGTCGCTATGCTCCTGTACACCTGCGATTGAAAAATCAGATTTTGGTGGAAAGTTACACAGCATAAACTTAGGGAGATTCGACTCGGCTGTGACAGGGACGAGAAAAATGAGGCGAGCATCATATCTTGGCGCTGATTACAAGGGATGAGAAAGAGCATCTTGTGATTTGAGACAATCATGGTTGATGACTGAGAGGTATGTAACCATGTAGTTTGATGAAACAGCGATCCGAAAAGATTCGCTATATCATGCAGAGATCAGCTCCCGGTCATGAACCGTTCGTTCTCCTGTCTTTTCGGCGGCTAATTGCAATTATAGAACTTCAAACCCGATGATTTAAACATGTGAAAGGACATGCTGACTCCTCCACCGCTCTTGCAATTTCAGTGGCTAAAATAGCCCCGAGTTGCTTTGTTTAAGCTACCAAAAGCTAAGGCTTTCGATGGCTAATGAACAACCGAAATGTTCGCCTAAGCCACCGAAACCTGAGATTTGAATTAGATGACATAAAAACTAAACGAAAGTTTATTCTAACTTTATTACAAGCATAGAGCTCTAAAAAATGAGCTTTTAAAAAAAAATTAAAAATGTATTTTTTAAAAGACATCCTATCACCTAAAATGACATAACTCGATTGATTTATTTGAGGAGATAACAGTAGCAAGAGCCACATTCTCCTCCTCGTGACCTGTAGATGAACTGCCATGTACATAACCTCTTCGGGTCTCCTCCTGAACAAAGTCATCCCAAAGACGTTCCCAACCGGAAAGCTTCTCCCTAGCAACAATGCCCTCCACAAAAACAGCCCATTGTTTGGAAACTCCATTCAATGTTGTTCTCACAAGATCACTGTCAACTATGGCTTCCCCCACATCTCCAAGCTCATCCCTCACCTGTGTCAATCTAGTAAGGTATGTGACCACATTTTCAGCCCTGGTCATTTTTATGCTCTTTAGTTTTTCCCTCAAAACCATTTTCCGGTTCTCATTTGTACTATGGTACAATTTAGTCAAAGACTCCCACATCTCATAGGCATGTGTCTTCCCCGTCAAGTGAGGAATCAAATGATCCTTGATGGCATCAAGAATAAATCTCTTAGCCTTGATACTCTTCTTAGTATAGGCTGCAAGAAGAGTAGTATCAATAGGTACCACAACAGGAAGAGTAGTGGTATTTTCCACAATGTCCCACAACTCGTTTTCTTGCAAAAGCAAGACCATCCTCTCCTTCCAAGCACCAAAATTTGCTACCCCATCAAGTCTGTCCTCAACTCTCAAACCTGTAGCCATTGACCCTTTTCTACTGAAAATAATAAATTCAAAATTCTGCCCTGTGAAGTGACTGTTGTCCCAACTTTCTGACTGCTGAAATCTTTGCTTCCCTTCAACTCAGCTTTGATACCATGTAAATTTTCAGAACCCAACCCAGTTTCAGTCTCGTTGATTTTTCAGCCAATGTTTAATGCCCAAACCCAGTTTTATATCAGCAAATAAAACTTCGCAGAAAATTAAATTTCAGAACTGAAACATGAGGATTCTGAACATCGTTTACAATGCAGAAATAAAATATAAGCAGCACATAAAACTCAAAAAAAATAGACACAGATATTTTCAGTCTAACTTTGACCCTAGAAAAACCCACAAGGGGAAAACCAGTGAGAGAGGGAGATTTTTATTATTTAGGAGCTTCAGAGAATTCTGTTACAACATATTCATCTTCAGAAATTTAAATGACAAACTTATCTTGACAACCGTGCCAAATCTACACACAGGAAAATGAGCCAAACTCCTCAAAATTCTTCCCAGAATTTTCTGCAATCAAATACAGGCTGCTCCTCGATTTCTGTCCCTCCAAAATGTTGTACGGTCACCTTGAAATTTGTGCCAACTGCCTCAGCCCAAAACAGTGCAATAAATGTTGTACGATCAACTTGGGAAACGTGCCAAAACTTCCATAAAACAACACAACTCCTCGAAATCTATGCCAAAATAACAGTCGTACGGACTGTACTTTCTGCCTCGATTTTCGTGCCCTTTTCCTGCTGTACGAAATTCAAAAATCTGTACAGTACGACCTTTTCTGCTGGACTGTACCTTGCCTCAATTTATGTGCCTGCTCTTCTTATTGTACAGCCTACTCAATCCGTACAGTACGGCCTGCCTTCAATGTTGTCCTTGTTGCCTCGATTTTTGTGCTAGTTTGTTGCCTTGGGATGCATGCCCTAGCTCTCAGAAATGGCTGCTCTCTTGCTGCTCGAAAATGCTCTCTCTTGCTCTCTCAACAATGAACCAACAACCCAAGAATGGGTGCGCCCCTCTACCCTAATCGATCTCATGAGGGAAGGTGAGGAGTTTTCTAATCCAATGGCTGAGATTAGATTAGATGAGTGGCTGAGATTAAATGTCTCTTCATTCACCCTCACTTAAGTCATAAAGTCACATTTTAATTTGCATCTCACAAATTAAATGACTAGGGCCCACATTAGGCACTTTCTCACCCCTTAGGCGCCTAGGTATGAGAAACACTTGCCTAGGTACTTTATTTAATTAAAAATTTAACACCCCCTATTATGTTGCACGCTAATCACTTCAGGGTTCAATACGGTGAAAATCCTCCTTTCTTCATGACTTTGTTAATGAACAATAAGAGCCTCAACAACTGCATGTTGGATACAAGGGCAGGTGCCAACATAATGCCTTTTAAAGTCATGCAACAATTAGGTTTGAAGGTCACACGCCCTTACAGGAATGTGTGTGGTTTCGAATCCAAGGCCATACCAACACATGGAGTAGTTGAGAATGTAGAAATTTGCCTTAAAGAATACCCTGAGAAAGTAATCCACATCGACATCGTGATAGTAAACGTCCCAGATGTGTGGGGAATGTTGTTGTCTAGGAAATTTGCATCAATGTTGGGTGGCACCCTTGAGATGGACCTCTCTTTTATAGAACTTACTTTGAAAGATGGGATAATAGGCCGTCTCCTAAATGAGTCAGTAACTGAAACCCATGTGCAAGAAGCTAATCACCCCGTCAAAAATGACAAGGCACGTGATGAGATCATACAAACTCTTCATAAGTATTCTCCTAAAGATATGCCTTTCCCGACGGAAGAAGATTTTGATCATATTAAATGGCCCAAAAAGGAAGAATACCAACAACTCCTAGATGAATTCAAAGGAAAAGAAACCGGGACCGTGAAAATACTAAAAAGACCAGAAGACAATGTACAGATTCATCCGTCCCAGCAAGAAGTGTTTACAGCAGAAGCTCACCCTCCTCCCTCTACACAATACACCAGGGTTATCCAAGGAACAACCAAGTACAAGATCAAAAAGTACAAGGAAGGAGATGTAGCATGGATGTGGGATATCCAGATATGAGAGCCGACTAATGTCAAAGGAAGCACTCAATCATGGCTCGGGCCTTTCAAGGTTGGACGAGAATCAGTTGATGACTCCTACTGTTTGTCCACTTTGGAAGGAAGAAGGCGCCCATTACCGATCAGCGGATGCCTCCTCAAACCCCACCAAGGTGGGGAAACCTGACTTCACAGGTAAGTGCACATAAGTAGGCATTTTTGCATTCGTGTATTATACCATTTGCATTGCATGTTAGTTTGCTTTCACACTCACCTTTATTGATTGTTTTATTTCAGTCTATATATATCTATGTTGGGGTGGCATTACCACCCCAATTTTGTTACTAATACTTCTATTGAGATTGAGCAGCTCAGCAGGTTATGCCAGAGATGCTGAGGTTCTCATGCGCTCTATGGTGAGCACATGTCCCAGAGTTGGAGCCAGATGTTATCCCCCACTTTCAGGGATAACTAGGAGATCATGTCTCGAGGCCCACAGGTCCTAGACATGTAGTACCGAGAGCAGGATTGACTTTAGCATGGCCCTGGAGGGCCCACCTTTTCTTTCTTCCAGCACCTTTATCTTGTCAACAGCAGCAGCATCCACCACCATCGGCTTGGTCTTGTGTTAGAGAAGGTTCTTGCTCCATGAGGTAATTAATCCAGGTATCATGGTATGTGTCACTTTGATCATCAAAACCATTGAATGTATGCATCTGATTCCTTTTATTTCTAGCAACTGCATGGATCTTACACTTGCCCACTTGACCATGTTTGGGGAAATTGACGAGATGCCCTAGCAAGCTTGTATCTGTAGGTTTTGGTTTGCCACTGGGGGAACTTCTGAGAAGCCATCGTCCGCTCCCATCATAGTATCACTTTTCCATCTTGTTTCCCTCTCACCTATCCCATTCCACTTGTCCAAACATCGGGTTGATCTATTTTCAGGATTGCACCTTATCTCGTGGGAAGAAGGGGCTAAAGGCCCAGAAGATAAAAGCAAGCTGGTAAAAGATAAAAGCCTAAAAATAAAACCTCGAGATACTTTGCCCAGGGATCCTCGAGAAAGCAATTAAAAGCTTCTCAGCAAGAAAAAAGAGGGACCCGGAAAAATAATAAAACAAGGCCTAACCAAAGGATAGGGGGTCTCATCACAAGCCAGCCTATTAGGTCCATGGGTATCTAACAGTATGACATTACCATTAGTTGGTCACCACGCCAGGGCAGTGACTCTTGGTTGCATGGCCAAGGGAAAGGAGGTCTCATCATGAGCCAGCCTTCTCATTTCTGTGAAAATACTTGTGGGTAACGTTGTCACCACTGGTCACCACGCCAGGGCAGTGTCCCCTGATTAGCTCTTGAACAAAAAGCAATAAAAGATAAAAGAATAAAAGAATGAAGAATAAAAGGCAAAGAATGGGCTTGGAAAAAAATGCATCCATGACAGGTACATCTCGCCTTCTACAAAGGCACTCACAGGTAACATTTTTTGCATCCTTAGCCCATACTGCACCCACATGTTTGGACATCCCCTGACCACATCACCTCACTTACATGGCTTGGATGAGATTCCTTCCGGGAACTTTCCTTCTTTTGTGGACACTAGCCCAATAGGACACCTTGTCTTTTTCTCCAGACTTATATTGTAGGCTTGTGTAACGTCTTTGAGTTGTTAACTGATGTATTGGGGATTTTATGCACATGTTTAATAATATTGATGATGAAATGTGATTGACATTGCTATGATCCTTATGACTGATGAGCCCATGGAGGGCGTAGCTTTGGATGTGTAGGACCATGCTCGACGGACAGGTACCATTTGGACCAGTACACATGGAGAGATAATCAAGTCAAACCTCCATGGAGCTGAAGAGCCCATCAGGTGGATGATGAGACCCCATCAGGGGGCAGAGACAGGATAGAGATGGATCAGGGGCTTTGCACCGGAGAAGAAGAGGACGTTCCACCAGAGGCACCCCGGCAGAGCTTGACCTAGGGGGGATGGCCCTTTTTCAGTGGAAGATTGGCCTTGGAAGGCCTAGGACGTCACCATCTTGACCATGACGTCATCCATCATCATGGACGTCTTGGGAGGCAGACTAGGCAGCAGTGGCACGTGTGGCAGGTTGGAGAAGCCCAAGGAGGGCTAACGTTTTTCTCCAGGATGCAAGGGGCTAACGTCCCCCTTAGAGGGGCCTTTTATCTATTTTCAGCTCAATTAGGGTTTTAATTTAACATTTTAATGTAAAACAGTATGATTTTGGTATTTTCGCCTTGTCAACCTTTTACATGACCTAAAAAGTAAAATTAGGTCATGGAATGGTATAAATGAGGGATTTTTACCTTCATTTTTTCATCACAACTAACTGAGTGAGGTCTGAAATTTGCACCCTCTCTTGGGTTATTGGCTGATCTAGTGATGCGCACTTGTTGAAGGAGGATTATTTTGGCATGTTTTGGCATTTCTCTTGAAGGAAGGTGTTACAACTAGGGTTTGCATTGATATTTCTTGGTGAATTGTAAGTATTTTTCTACAAAACTTCTTGAATGAATGGTTGTAGTTTAATTTCTTGCATGTGTTTATGATTTTGCTAACAAAACCCTAGGTGACAAGCACACAAGTAGGTCCTTGTCTCATGTCCCCTGATAGAGAAATTTTCAGCCATTGATAGAGAAGAGAGAGCCTAACAGTAGCTACACCCTCTTTTTCTCTTCATTTATTGCTAGCCGTACTATCTAGAGGCCAAGAAGAGAGAGACGTCTTAAGCCTAGGTCTACTACACTTAGGGCCGTTTTTCTTTAGGGTTTGTTGAAAAGGCCTTGCTGTAGCAACACCTTACTTCACCAAACCCTCTAGTTTTGGTTTTATGCTTTATCTTTCAGCTAGTCGTTTTGCCATTCTAGTTAAGGAAGGAGGAGAGAGCACGAGGCCTTGCCATAGCAACACCGGAGTGAGCCTCTCTCCCCTAGGGTTTTGATTTTGAGGCCTTGCCTTAACAACACCTCCTAACTTCTCCCTTTATTCCTTAGCCGTTTTGATTCTTGCCTCCTCAACCCTTGCGTCCTTCACTATTGACTCCATTTAACCCTAAGGCACTAATCCTAAGACCTCATGCGTTGAATTGAACCTCATCAAAACTACTCTCAACACTTTGAATCAAACCCTAAACTAACTAACCCTAGCCTAGATCTAACATTCTAACCCTATATGATGTCGTTTTCTCTTGCTATTAACACCTTGGTGCAGCAAACATTTTGTTTTATAAGCAATTGAATGGTGACTAAAGACATTAATTGAATGAAGTGTTGATTTATTGCATTGAATGCCATATCGTTCCAGTATTTATTGGTGAAGTAACATAGTTTTTATTGCGTTTTTATAAACATTGACTTCGTCAATATTTATTGCTAAATTGCCTGTATATTTATCAGATAGTCATCTATTTATATGAAGTACTAACCCATTTGAACTAGCTTGCATATATTAGTTTGTTGTTGCTTTGTTCCAGGCAGGTGTACTTCTTTTGGGGTTTTACTTTATATTGGTTGTTTAGCCAGGACTATCTGCTCGGTGGTGACTTGTGAGGGGGGGGAATTTATCCTTGTCTTATAATCCTTTTGCCTTCTCAAAACCCCAGGTCACCGGGGACGTCTCCCCTGGGCCTCACCTCCCTAAAGAGAAAGAACCATCCCATTGTGGTAACATTGGGTGGGACTGATTCCTGTTACGCCAGTTTGGCCTTCGAATCTCAAGCTTTTATCCTTTCTACAAACTGCGTGATAACATCTCCTACTATCATCATTTTCCTTCAACATTTGTTGCCACGTCATTAACTCCATTTTCCCTAAAAGCACTAATCTAAGACTTCTTATTGAGTGATTGATCAAAACAACCATCAAAACCTACACCTTGAGCTTCCTACTAACCATTTCTAACATTAGAATAGCCTAACCTACTAACTCTATTGTTGTTGTTACTAAAGTAAGCTAGAGCCACAATTTGCAGCATTAAAAGCTTCTAAAAGCAATTGAAAAACTTGATTAATGCATTGCCTTAATTGCTTCTGATGAATGCTAGTATTATGGTGTTAATGATTGATTATTCTTGGTCTTTTTGAAGCTTTTCTAAGGCATGTATTGTGAAGTATTGTCTTATAAATATTGCTGATATACATTTCTGTTTACTTCATCATTATATCAGCCAATTGCATTTATTGAGAAAGTATGTGGTTTATAAAGTGCTAACGGCAAGTTGTACTTGCAAAATATATAGTTTCTTGTTGCTTTGTTCTGGGCAGGTACATCTTGATATATTATCGCTTCATTGGTTATAAACCCGTGACTTTCTGATCAGTGGTGACTTGTGAGAGGGGACCTTTTAATAGCCATCTTGACTTTGCCTTCTCAAACCCTCAGGTCACCAGGGACGTCTCCCCTGGGCCTTCAACCCTAAATAGAAACAGGAATCCTATTGAGGTGACAGTGATAGGATAACCTCAAGTTACGCCAATTTGCTTTCCTTTTACCTTTCCTTTGATCAAAGTGCAAATTGCACGATAACATGGATCTCACCCACGCAGATATTCCCATGGGGGATGGCACTTTTGAGATTTTATATAGTCGAGAGCGGGTTGACAAGCATGTGATGGACCCCAACAGTCCTAAGTACACGAGTGAGTGTGACTTTGATGTACCTCATCAAATTATTGAGTATAATCCTTGGGACTTGCCTTTTGCGCAGGAAGATTGCATAGATACACTACTCCCAAGGACAAATGAGTACAAGGAGAAGCTTGCGAAGTTCCAAGGGAAGGAGCCAGGGTCCATCCAGATATTGAAGAAAGAGGATAAAGAGAACAAAGAATGTGAGAAATCCATTGAAGATGCAGTTAACAAAAGACCTCCTTCAATCCTTACATAGAAGATATACCTTACATCAACTACAGGGAAGGAAGTCTTGCATTCCTGTGGGATAAGAGGAAGGGAAAGCATAAATACGATCAAAAGGATAACAGTTCTTGGCTTGGCCCTTACATCGTCAAGAAGAAGTCCAAAAAAGAGAAGTACTATTTGACGGCCTTGGACGGGAGAAAAATGCCATTACCAGTAGATGGGCCTCTTCTCCGACCCTACATTCAGGGCACTTGACTTCTTTAGGGCCCAGGCCCAAGGTAAATAGGTAGGTCATCTTGATTTCCTTGGATTTGCATCTTGATTGCTCTTGGTAGTTTAAGCTGCATTTCATGTTTCATTTTGCTCTACTTGCATATTGCTTTCATCATATTACATGTTTAGTTTAGAAATTTTTGAAAAAATAGTAAAATTTTCTTTTCTAGATTAGTTGTATTTTTTTTTTAGATTTGATTTTGATGTATATGGATGAAGGGTGATAGAAACACCCTAGTTTTTAGAGTTTTATGTTTGAGTGTAGGCACAGGTCCACCAGGAGATGTTGTGGTTCTTGTTATCGCGCAATCTATACTTGCCCAAAGCCCAAGCCAAGTGAGACAAGATTGGCGTAACAAGGGGGTGACCTATCATTATCACTTTAATAGGA
>JZKD02S2397598.1:183102-207971 GCA_000966675.3 Picea glauca
TTAAACATTGTTACATCTTTTGGTTTATTTGCTCTTGTGGTGTGATTCAAGAAGGAGTTGAGTATCCCACTTGGGGAGGCATCACCTTCTTGAGTCTTGAGTGCTTTAGTGATTGCCATTGAAAGCAGCCCAATAGAGTAAGTGCTATTGGGGCATGCTTGGCTTATGTGATTGATTTTGAGTTGAATATCTTTTAGCTTTCACATTTTTAATTATCATCTTTATCTTGTCTATTTGTATTTTGTACATTTGTAACATCTCTAATTCTTTATGTAAGTAGTTGTAATCTTTAGTTTGTGGGGTAGTTTAACTTATTTTACTTGTAAACATTTTGCAATTGAACACCCTCAAACTTAGTTGACCCCATTGCCCAACCTTAGGCACTAGTCATAGTTGACTTAGGGAAAGGGTTGATTGTCATTTAGATTAACTTGCACTTTGCATTTGCTGCCTTAGCATCTTAGGCTAGTATTTCCCTTTAGCCTTTTAATAAATTAAAACCAACTCCTAGAACATAAACGTCAAATCAAATCTAGTAACTAGGGTCTACCCCCCCTTGGCTTCCCTAGGAGTAAGCCTAGAAGGAAGAGGTTCCAGTCGAGGTGACAGTTTGAACTGTGAACCTAGGCATTGTGCCTCCAAGGACACACTAAGTGAGCTGGACTTTGCTCACGTTTGCAAGTGTGTATTAGGACGACAACAAAGCCCTCCATGAAGGTCTGAGCTAATCATTCCCTCATGTGTACCTGTCCACCGTCAAAGTCCTGCAGCAACAACAAGTATGCCCTCCAGAGGTTCATAAATCACAGGGATCATAACATGTAAATCACATCCAATAATTAAATTACCCAAACATGTGCATCAAACGCCCCTTTAACCCAGACAAATGCTCAAGACATTATGCAATTTGACAAGTTAGGTTTGGAGGTGGTCTCAGGGCATCCTATTGGGCTAACCTCTCTTAAGTTTGAGGTGTTTCCCAGGTGGGATCTAGTCCAGATCATGTAAGTGTATGAGGTGGTATGGGTAAGTGTTTGGGCATAGGATGCATGTGATAACAAGGAAATGTAAAATCTTAATTGTGGGTGCCTTTGTAGAGGGCGAACTACACCTTGTCATAAATGTCATTGTTTCCTAGCCCATTCATTGCCTTTTACTCTTAGCTTTATTGTTTTTGATCTTTTGCTTTTGTGCTTTAAGGAAATAATTGAGGGCCATTGTCCTGGCTGTTGAATTTAATGCAGCTGCAAGAGCCATTCTCCCTGGAGGATGGCATAAGGCCCTAGTTGAGAACTAGGGCCCCCAGTACACTCCTGGGGTTCTTGGTCTGGGACCAAGCAGTCTAAGTCCCTAGATATGTCTAGGGCCCCTAGATGTGTTCTAGGGTACCCATGTCTAAAGCATGGGTTGGTCCTTGGTCTTGTACCTTGGTGGTTAAGACCCCAGATTTGTTATGAGGCAACCTGATCTTTGATCAGGTAGATCTTGGTGTAATACCAAGATTTGTTGGTGTGTGATCATCTTCCTCTGTTCCAGGATGGTCCACAAGACCTAGGAGAGATTATGAAGATGAGCATGACCACATGAGGGTTGTATCTCATATGCAATGATGATAAAGTTAATTGGTCACCTTGAGAATAATATGGACATGTGTTGCCACTAAGAAAAGCTCTCCTAAACCCCTTATTTGTTCTTCACCCTTTGGTTTTTGAGTTTGGGTTTAATTCGGGTTTGTATTTTTGTTTTAAGGCTTAATAAGAAAAATATTAATTAATGTTTAATTATAACATATTAAATTAATATTTATATTAATTAAATATGTTATTTTTAATTATATTTTTTAAGCCTAGCCCTAGCCTAAAACTATAAATACAAAGCCTTCCTCCTTCACTTTTACATACTCTCACTCTCTTCTCTTCTAAGTGTGGCGGATTGTTCTGAGTTCCTCTCTTTGAGCTACGACCTCCTTTAACAGTTCAGATCAGCCTTCATTATTATTGTTGTTGATAGGTCCATTGGTTTTGTTGTGTTGAAAGTCTTTTCCTTGCTGTTGCCAAGTATTTTACTGCGCTAAGGGTTGCTAAGTTAAGGTTCTATTTGATTGTTGTTGCAAAGTGTCCAAAAGTTGCCGCCCTCTCCTCTGCTGCCATTTTATTACAGCCAGCCCTCTCCTCAAGCAAGTGGAACCCTTTTTGAGGTTGTCGTCCCCTCCCTCTTGAGCAAATCTGGAACCCTGAGGGTCGCGACACCCTTACTCGGTTGCTAGACCTTCATTATAGGTAGTCGTCCACCCTTGGTCTTGATCTGGATCTTGCAGATCTCTTACTGTGTGTGGCTTGGACAAGGGTTTTTGTTTCCAGTGGGGTTTTGATTGCTTTGTGTAAGGTTTTTCCTTGGTGGCTTAACTGTCCTCTATTCTCTTGTTAGAGATCTAACCCTTTGAGGTAGATCCATGACTCCCAAACTTATCTGAGCATAACACAGTGGCCTATCATCTCTCATATGTGGCATGATCTTCTTTATTACACAGAGGTAAGATCATCGAGAGGTAAGTTGGTGTTTTCAGTCCTATTGCTTTGCTTAAATTTAGATCAATTGATTAACATACTTTGATATTATTGTCTAGTTCATATTTATCTAATGTACATGCTAAGAAATGTTTACCTAGTCTAGATCTATCTACTGTGCATGCGCAGATATACACCTATTGTTCAGATCTGACTCAGAAATACATCTACAATTCAGATCTAAGTGTTTTTCTCACTCGGAAATGTTTTATAGTTTAGATCTATCTACGGTACATGTTCAGAATTACTTTCTAGTTCAGATCTAACTACTTAAACATACTCAGAATATTTTAGAAGTTCATATATGTATAAATTTAATGTGTTATTGTTGATCTTGTTTACAGAAAATTTTGAAAAGGAATTTTTTGTTTTCTTTCCCTAATTCTAACATGGTATCAGAGCTTAGGGCGTGAAAAGAGCTCAAGAAATGTGCAGACTTGAGCCTGCGTAGATCCATATTAGGGTTGTTTTGTAGATCAGCAGCATCTCTTTATTAAACTAATCTAGATCTCAGCATGGCCTCCTCTTCAATTAAAGGTGAAGAAAGACTTGTAGGGGCTGCCAACTTCAATGCTTGGAAATGCAGAATAGTTAACATTCTTGAAGAGAATGATCTAGAAGAGTTGATCACTAGGGAAATTGAAAAACCCACTTCAAACACAGCTAGGGAAGCATTCAAAAGGAAACAAACCAAAGCTAAAAGAATTATTTTTTATTCTGTTAAGGACAGCATGATACCCATCATTGGTCATCTAAGGACTCTCAAAGATTGTTTTGATGCTTTGGCAAACCTCTATGAAAAGAAGGCACCAACTCAGAAAAGAATATTGAAGAAACAACCACGTACTTTGAGGATGGGAAAAGATGAATCAATTGCTACCTTCTTCTCCAAGATTGCTCAAACCAGAGATCAGCTTATAGCAATAGGAGTTGTTGTGGACGATGATGACCTTGTGCAAACTGCAATTGATGGACTCCGGGAGTCATGAGGAATTTTTCTCTCATCGGTAAATGGAAGAGAATCCCAACCTAGCTTTGAAAGATTATGGCATGACTGCTTAGAAGAAGAAGGAAGACTAAACAGCAAAAATGATCATTCAATTCTAAAAGATCATGCCCTTGCAGCAAAAGCCAAGAAATGGAAGAAGTTCCCTAAATCTAAAGGCAAAGGTAAGAAACCTCAAGGTAAATTATCTCATCTTAATCCTCATTTACCTAAAGTAAAATGTTTTAACTGCAATAAGCTAGGACATTATGCGAGAGATTGCAGGAACCCTCCCTCTCGGCAAAAAAGAAAAGGAAGGTTTCAAGCCTCAATTGCCACTGAAGAGGCTAAACCTCAACAGGAGCCTCAAAGAAGACAGACAAACCAAGGCTGCCACCAAAGAGCAAGAACAACAACAAGAATATTATCTCATCTCAGCTCTTTCTGGCACCATAACCAAGTCAGAGGAGATTTGGTTAATGGACAGCGGTGCTTCCAAACACATGACGGGCTTCAAACAAAATCCTGCAAACTATCGGGACAAGAAATTCAATGTAAAGGTGGAATTGGGTGATGATAGTACTTATGACATAAAAGGTTTTGGATCCGCTTCTTTTCAACTTCAATCAGGTAATATCTTTCATATTGATGAAATTCTTTATGTTCATGGTTCAAAGAAAAATCTAATCTCAGTTGCAGTGTTAGAAAACAAAGGTTACTCAATAGCCTCAACAAAGGGAAGGCCCTCGTGTGGTCCTCAAATGAAGATATGAGCACTGCTAAGATTACTGGAACTCGTGAGAGTGGACTTTATAAAATCAAAGGACAGGTTGTTCAAGCACTAGCTCACGAGATGGTAAATCCCTGCGAGCTTTGGCACAGAAGACGTGGACATCTCAACTACAACGCACTTTCAGGTTTGCAAAAGATGGTGACAGGTATGTCAGTATTTTCTTTTGAGCATGATAGTGTTTGTAGAGGTTGTGCACTTGGTAAGAACACAAAGAAACCCTATCCTCTCAGCAATAGAAAATCTACTGGCATTTTAGATCTAATTCATTTTGATCTTTGTGGGCCCATGACTGCTCCATCTATGAAGGGTTGTATTTACTATATCATTTTTATTGATGATTGTTCTCGAAAAACTTGGATTTATTTTTTAAAGACTAAAGATGAATCTTTCAGCGGATTTCAAGATTTCAAGAATCTTGTAGAAAATCAAGCAGGCAGACACATCCGAGTTTTCAGAACAGACAATGGTAAAGAATTTGACTCCTTCAAATATGATGAACTCTGTCAGGCTTCTAGAATTAAGAGGGAGTTGATTGTGCTGTATAACCCCCAACAGAATGGGGTAGCAAAGAGAAAGAACAGAACTATCTGTGAAGCAGCCATGGCCATGATGTATGACTAGAACTTACCGTTATCTCTCTGGGCTAAAGCCAGTACTGCAGTCTACATTCAGAACAGATGTCCACACAAAGCTCTTGAAGCGAAAACTCCAGAAGAAGTTTTCACCGAAATAAAGCCTTCAGTTGATCACTTAAGAATCTTTGACAGTCCAGTCTATATTCACATTCCAAAGGAAAAGAGAACTAAGCTAGAGCCCTCCGAAAAGAAGGAATTTTTGTGGGATACAGTGAAACCTCAAAGGCTTACAGGATTTATATCCCAGGTCAAAAGTTCATCGAAGCAGAGACGTGACTTTTCATGAAGAGGCAGCTTTTCATTGGGCCAGAGAACTTCTAAGGGAGCAGGAAGCTCCACCACTTGATTCTTCAGATTCTCCTCTTCCAGATGAGCAAAGGGAGGAGACCTCAGAACTTCCAATGGATCCCTCAAGGGATACTGTTGAGTTTCCAATGGAGATTCCTCCTATTAAAAGGAAACCAACCTGGTGCCGGGAAATACTAAAGGAAGCAGAAAAGCATTCAGCGCCTAAGGGCACCTTCAGAGAAAGCAAGAAACCAGATAAGTACTTCGGTCTCATAGCTAAATTGAATATTGTAATTGATTCAGAACCTTCCACATTTGAAGAAGCCTCCAAACATCAAGTGTGGAAAGATGCTATGATAGAAGAATATGATTCAATTCTAAAGAATGATGTGTGGGCAGTAGTTCCTAAATCTCGTGGCAAATCAGTGATAACTTCCAAATGGCTTTATAAGATAAAGCATGCAGCAGATGGCAATATTGAAAAATACAAGGCTAGATTTGTAGCTCATGGTTTTTCTCAGAAAGAAGGAATTGACTATGACAAGATCTTTGCTCCAATTGCCAGATATACTTCCATCAGGATTATTATCTCTCTTGCGGCAGTTTTTGGTTGGAAACTTCACCAGATGGACGTTAAGATTGCTTTTCTTAGCGGTAAAGTTGAGCAAGAAGTGTATATCGAACAGCCTGAAGGTTTCGTGATACATGAGAAAGAATATCATGTGTGCAAACTCAAGAAAGCCCTGTACGGGTTGAAACAAGCTCTGAGAGCTTTGTATGGTAGAATAGACAGCTTTCTACAGAGTCTTGGATTCACCAAGAACATAGCAAATCCCAATCTTTATATAAAGATTGTACAAAATCATCTAGTTATCTTAGTCTTATACGTGGATGATCTGTTCCTCACTGGAGAAGAAAACTTGATAGCTCAGACTAAGAGGGAGCTTTCCGCAGAGTTTGAAATGAAAGACTTGGGGCTCATGCATTATTTTTTGGGCTTAGAGGTGTGGCAGAAACCAAGTGAGATCTTTCTCTCACAGAGCAAATATGCAGTTGATGTACTCTGCAGATTTGGTATGATGGACTGTAAGTCCATGACCACTCCAATGATCTCTAACCTAAAGAAACTACAAGATCATGTTACAGGTTCAGATCCAGAAGACCCCACCTTATATCGGCAGATCATTGGGTCATTGATGTACCTCATACATACTAGACCAGACATTTGTTATGCAGTAAATGCCCTCAGCCAGTTCATGTGTGAACCAAAGCATATACATATGATTGTTGTTAAACATATTCTAAGATATGTTCGGGGAACTATAGCATATGGTCTCAAATACACATCCAGTGGAGGTGTAATGCTTCATGGATTTACAGATTCAGATTGGATGGGCAGTACAGTGGATCGAAAGAGCACTTTCGAATATTGCTTCAGCTTGCGTTCAACGATGATTTCCTGGTCCAGCAGGAAACAGGGCTCCATAGCCCAGAGCACTGCAGAAGCGGAATACATTGTTCCAAGTGCTGCTAGCAGAGAAGTAGTGTGGCTTAGGAAGCTACTTTCAAACTTGTTCAGTGCAGAGCTAGAACCCACAGTCATTCACTGTGACAACCAAAGTTGTATAAAGCTCTCCAAGAATTCGATGTTTCACGACAAGTCGAAGCACAGTGAGATGAGATATCACTATGTCCGAGACATGGTGCAGAAGAACATTCTCATTATTCAATATGTTCCGACGACAGAACAGACGGTAGATATTTTGACCAAGCCACTGTCCCTGACAAAGTTTGTGTACTTTCGTGACAAGCTTGTTGTTGATGAGAATGCCTCTCTTGTTGAGAGAGAGTTTTGAATTTAATGCAGCTGCAAGAGCCATTCTCCCTGGAGGATGGCATAAGACCCTAGTTGAAAACTAGGGCCCCCAGTACACTCCTGGGGTTCTTGGTCTGGGACCAAGCAGTTAGAGCCATGGCAAAGACCCTTGTGACGGCCCCCAGTAGATGACTGGGGTTCTTAGTCTGGGACCAAGCAGTCTAAGTCCCTAGATATGTCTAGGACCCCTAGATGTGTTCTAGGGTACCCATGTCTAAAGCATGGGTTGATCCTTGGTCTTGTACCTTGGTGGTTAAGACCCCAGATTTGTTCTGGGGAAACCTGATCTTTGATCAGGTAGATCTTGGTGTAATACCAAGATTTGTTGGTGTGTGATCCTCTTCCTCTCTTCCAGGATGGTCCACAGAACCTAGGAGAGATTATGAAGATGAGCATGACCACATGAGGGATGTATCCCATATGCAGTGATGATAAAGTTAATTGGTCACCTTGAGAATAATATGGACATGTGTTGCCACTAAGAAAACCTCTCCTAAAGCCCTTACTTGTTTTTCACCCTTTGGTTTTTGAGTTTGGGTTTAATTCGGATTTGTATTTTTGTTTTAGGGCTTAATAAGAAAAATATTAATTAATGTTTAATTATAACATATTAAATTAATATTTATATTAATTAAATATGTTATTTTTAATTATATTTTTTAAGCCTAGCCCTTGCCTAAAACTATAAATACAAACCCTTCCTCCTTCACTTTTACATACTCTCACTCTCTTCTCCTCTAAGTGTGGCGAACTGTTCTGAGTTCCTCTCTTTGAGCTACGGCCTCCTTTAACAGTTCAAATCAGCCTTCACTATTATTTATAAATACAAACCCTTCCTCCTTCACTTTTACAAACTCTCACTCTCTTCTCCTCTAAGTGTGGCGAACTGTTATGAGTTCCTCTCTTTGAGCTGCGGCCTCCTTTAACAGTTCAAATCAGCCTTCATTATTATTGTTGTTGACAGGTCCATTGGTTTTGTTGTGTTGAAGGTCTTTTCCTTGCTGCTGCCAGGTATTTTACTGTGCTAAGGGTTGTTGAGTTAAGGTTCTATTTGATTGTTGTTGCAAAGTGTCCAAAAGTTGTCACCCTCTCCTCTACTGCCATTCTATTACAGCCAGCCCTCTCCTCAAGCAAGCGGAACCCTTTTTGAGGCTGTCGTCCCCTCCCTCTTGAGAAGATATGGAACCCTGAGGGCCGCGACACCCTTACTCTGTTGCTAGACCTTCATTACAGGCAGTCATCCACCTTTGGTCCTGATCTGGATCTTGCAGATCTCTTACTTTGTGTGGTTTGGACAATGGCTTTTGTTTCCAGTGGGGTTTTGATTGCTTTGTGTGAGGTTTCTCCTTGGTGGCTTAACTGTCCTCTATTCTCTTGTTAGAGATCTAACCCTTTGAGGTAGATCCATGACTCCCAGACTTATCTGAGCATAACACAGTGGCCTATCATCTCTCATATGTGGCATGATCTTCTTTATTACAGAGAGGTAAGATCATCGAGAGGTAAGTTGTTGTTTTCGGTCCTATTGCATTACTTATATTTAGATCAATTGATTAGCATACTTTGATATTATTGTCTAGTTCAGATTTATCTAATGTACATGCTAAGAAATGTTTACCTAGTCTAGATCTATCTATTGTGCATGCTCAGATATACACCTATTGTTCAGATCTGACTCAGAAATACATCTACAGTTCAGATCTAAGTGTTTTGCTCACTCGGAAATGTTTTATAGTTTAGATCTATCTACTGTACATGTTCAGAATTACTTTCTAGTTCAGATCTAACTACATAAACATACTTAGAATATTTTAGAAGTTCGGATCTGTATAGATTTAATGTGCTCTTGCTGATCTTGTTTACAGAAAATTTTGAAAAGGAATTTTTTGTTTTCTTTCCCTAATTCTAACACTGGCTTGATGACCAGAGGTGACAGTGTCATCCACAAACATTTCACGGAGATGAGAAGGTTGGCTTGTGATGAGACCCCCTTTCTCTTGGCTATGCCACCAAGAGCCACTACCCTGGTTTGGTGACCAGATAGGTAGTAGTGTCATACCGCTACATGCCCATGGTCATAATAGGTCGGCTCGTGATGAGACCTCCTATCCATGAACTATTACCTTGAGTGTTTATGTATCTTACTGGTCTCCTTTTCTTACTGAGAAGCTTTTCACTACTTTCTCGAGGATCCCTGGGCGAAGCATCTCAAAGGTTTCAATATTGGCTTTTAACTCTTGCCAGCTACTTTTACCCTCTGGGCCTTTAGCCCCTTCTTCCCACGAGGTAAGGTACAACCCTTCCTAGTGTAGCCAATCCCAATGCCCAAATAAAGGTAGGGGGAGATGAGAGGAATAAAGATGGAGAGTGGTAAATATGGAGGGAACTGACGATGACCTTTCACAAACCCACCCAATGGCAACCTATCCTAAAGGGAGACCAACTTACTAGGGCATCATGTCACCCTTCCAGGTATGAAGAAAAATTCAATGCAACATATTCAAGTGCTTCAAAAATTAGAGTGACACATACCATGATACCCAGATTCATTACCTCATGGAGCAAGACTTACTGCTACTTCAGGACTAGGCTGGTGGGATGGATACTACTACTAAATTACTGGACTCGTATCTTGTGTTTTCTTGTGTCTTAGGCAAGTACAACTTTCCTCCACACATACTCAAGCACTTGGCAACCATTGACCATCTTCGAGACTCGTTCCCGAGTCATTCTTCACTTACTAGCTTGACCCACAGGGGCTTCACTTCCATAACCTCTTTTTCCACCTCATTTCCCCTTAGGGTCACCCGTGATTCCCCCCTTGTGTTGGATTTATCCTTCACTAAAGCGAGGGGAGGGTTTATCTAAGGTGATAGTGGGTAGACTCTCCCACCGTTATCGCCATCTCGTGGATTGGGTCAGGCTTTGCCCAACCTACAATTTGTGCGATAAGAATGAGCTTGGATGATCCAAAGTAGAAGAGGCAATCTGAAGAGGGCTATTGGGCTGCCATGGGTGGACATGCTGATCATCATCATCAACGGGATCATTGTCTTCATTGTGGGCCATGAGACATGATCTCCTCCAGTTACACCTAAGCATGGGGGGTAACAGTACACACATGTTGAACTTAAAGAACCTAATATCTTCACACATTTGCTAACAGTTTTCAAAGCATTTGTATTCATGGTTGTGGACTCTCACTTGCACATTATGGAATGCAGGTCATTTCAGATTTTGAATCCTTGTTTCATTGCTATCCTAAAACTGTTCACAAGCACAAGCTAATTTCTGAACTCATCAAATGGTGTTGTGATTCGAATTACATTGTGAATGGTTAATCTCATGATTGTTGATTTCATTTGCAAGCAATACTTTCACATTTGGCATTAATAGTCATTATAACCAGCACTTCACTCTCCAATATTTGCCTCAGATATCACCAATTTTGTGGCATTCACATCTCACATGGTTAAAGAAATTTTTGGGTTCTTGTTGGGCTTAAACACATATCATACTTTGCTTATATTTCTACTTCAACATGAGCCAATTTTTATTGGACATCTTGGACTAGCAATCATAAGCATCCTGTGAGCTTGGTCTTTAAAGGAAAAATGTATTCTCACACTTTCCTTGGGAATATTTGGGTTGCATCTTTTACAAGTGAGTTAATTTGATTAAGTGTTGTCAATTTTGAGCCAAGACCTTCTCATTCTATACCCAACGATTTGGCTTGGATTGACCATAGGGTTTCCCCCCTAGGCTAGGATTCCTTAGTCTAAAGAGTGGAGCAAGGCCACCAAAGTGACAGTGGGTGGCTTGCTTGATAGTGCCCCTATGCTCTTCCAGTAAGGTTAGGACTTTTTCTTGTAGGAAAGAGTTTGAGTGGTAATAGGGAAAGATGGAAGAGTTGCTGGAGGAGTTTTTGGAAAGGCAGGAGGAGCATATAGTCACCATCATGCAAAGACAGGGCAAGGTGGAGCAGGCAATCATTTAAGTTGGGCATCATCTGCATATTCTGGGGATAGCCTTGGGTGCCCATACCCCGAAGAACCCAACAGATGAAGCTTTCTCCAAGAAGGCAACTCATAAGTGATCCCGCCAGCTTTAGAAGCCCCTTGTAGGACATGTTATGGGTTTTGATTCAAGTGTTTTAGCTAGTTTTTCAGCAGTAATGGTTTCTGAATGTCAATGGTTATAGTTAGCAAGCATCTTTAGACTGTATTCCCATCTTATGGGACTGGTATGTCTTTCGATAACAAAAAGAAAGCTCGAGTGCTAGGGACATTCTGCCTAATAAGAGATGGCTTATTGGTAGTGATTGTACTGTTGTATCTGGTGACTTCTGGCATATTATGTAGCCTATGGGTAAGACAATAAAATTGTAATACTTCTAGATAAATAGAGTCGCTATGAGTTTTCCCAGGAACTTTGAAATAATATAATTACATTTTCTTCACAGATTTGTAAGTTAACAATGCATATTTTGTATTTTCAAAACCATTTCTAGCATTATAAAGAGCTTCGTGAATATTCAAACCTCTAAATTGCGTGTTGTTGAAGACCAGCAATCATCTGTTGAACATATGACAACGGGAGTAAGGTAAATAAATTTTCATGTATAAAACGAAATAATAATTATAAATTATTTTCCAGGGGACAAATATACCAAGTGCAAAGGTCTTACCAATATTAACATATACATATCCAAGATCTGCCAACCCAGTAGAGATAAGTGCATCAGCTGCAAGAACAGCATCCTAGTTAAAAAGTGAAGCAAAAGAAACAAGATTGTTTCCAACCAAGAGTGACTTTAAGTATTCATACTCACACATTGGACTTATCAAAAAGGCCTCTTTATTGATGTTAAAATAAGAACTGGAGAAATAGTATAAACGTCAGTTTCCTTGACTAGAAAGTTGATAGGAATACAACTCCCCAATAGCACATGAATTTAGATTAGTCTTATTTTGACTTATTTGCAACATAAACATTACTTTCTGGTCGTGGCAATTGACTTTGGAATTAGCGGAACAGTTTTATTTAAATTGAAATTTCTGAGATTTCAAATCCTTTGTGGAGCACCAGACAATTATGGAGCCATCTAATCTTCTAGCAAACTTCCTTTCCATTGCCAGAATCCGGCAATATACAGAGTCAGAGTCCCCATCAATCTACAGCTCTGATTGAATTTTTAACAATCTGGATATGCACGGATCTTGGACCCTGGTAGAACTCTGCTCATGCCTGAAATTTCTGCTGAATTCTTTTCAAATTTGTCACTGTAAAGGGAGTCCATTTGCTACAATATTAGCTTACTCCAACAATTACCCTTGGAAGCATGCAAGAAATTATGTCGTTTACTTCTCCATAGTGTAATACCCCTAGGCTGAACCCCAATTGTAAATGTAAATATAAAAATGCTTATAAGCTGGTGAGTTGATGATACAGGGTCTTTGGTCCGGTTCTGCACGCATTTAGTCAGTGCGCGGGAATCTCATACCAAAAGAAGATTGTGCGATCTTAAGGCCATGGAGCCTTTGTATATATGTTGTGTTTTATAGGCTGGTGAGCCAGGTTATTATAGGCTAGAATGCTTATATGATTATGAGGCCAGGGAGCCTGGAATGCTAAAGGCCGCCAAATAACCTGGCTCACCAGCCTATAAAACACAACATATATACACAGGCTCCATAGCTAGAATGCTTATATGATTATTAGGCCAGGGAGCCTGGATTGCTAAAGGTCGTCGTGCCTATTATTGCAATATGTAAACACTCATATCATTAATAAAGTACATCACTGTTGCAGACCGACCCACAAATGAGTATGGGGGGCTAAATTCCACTAGGAAGGGAAAGGGGGCTAAGAGCCTAGGAAGGAAGCTAGAGGGCTTAATTCCAAAGGAATATTATAATATTATTCCTAAAGACTAAGGTATGGATATAACTTATGTTATCCTAAGTTCTTATGGGAAGGGAATGAATTACAAGTGGAGAGAAAAGAGTTCCTTGAGGGCCATGTGTCATTAAGGGCGCATGCACATATATGTGGGGGAAATTAATACATTTTCCCATTCACCATTCAGGCATTCCATCATTCCTCCATTCTTTCATGCACTCCTGGAGCTATAGTCGGTAACTAGCAGCATACCTGTACCTTCCCCGAGCCAGTACTGTACCTTACCCGAACTCTGTTATTGCCATCACCGTACCTGTGCCTGGATAGCCTAAGAGTTGGAGCATTGACCATTATTCTCTCCTACCATCCAAACTCCGTTGTTGCCAGCACAAGACATGTACTTGGGAAGTTTGGTGTTGTAGACAAGGAGAAACCTGGTATGACAGCAGGCTGAAGAGGCGGGTTGTCAGGCCCGTGGTCGAAGAAGCAAGTTGTCAGGCCCGTAGGAATTCTCTCTGGGTGAGAGTTTTGCTATGTCAAAGAAGCAGGTTGTCAGACCCGTGAGTAGTTTTCTCTAGGCGAGAAACTACTCGGAATTGTTCCATGGTGCGCTAGGCAATAGCTACTGGACTATGAGACTTCATGTCCGGCTTGTAGCTGAAACCCCGGAAGGGAAGTGAGGCAGCCAAAGCACTGTTGAGCAAAGAAGGGGCAGACTTCTGGGGTGGGACATGCATGTGGGGAATGAGAGACTGTAGGCTAGTTGCAACAGTTGGGCACCTTGGACCAAACAATTATGTTGCTTACCAGACCTTAGACTAGCTTAGTATTCCTTTACCCAGGTGGAGTTTAGTCCCAGCTCGACGTGACCCACTGCTGAGTTTACGAGCAGTGTGGTCTATGGATGGGAGGAACGTGGAAGGTCTACACGCAGTTGGTGGTCTTTTTATCAAAGATAACTGTCAATTGTGTGTGAAATTACATGCTGCATCATTATTTATGCATTTGATTTTATGGGTTTTTCCTATATATGATGCATGTGTATTTCTATTATTATTCTGTATAAATCTGTGAATTTGCAGAGTATTTGTATGTTTAAATATTGTATATAGTTCGAAATTTTCACATGGCATAGCCCCGCAGGTGGCTGGGGATGTTACAATATGGTATCAGAGCTCCAGTTTTCAACACTGAGCCTGGATGGGCCGAGCAAGTTGAAATTGTAGCGAAATTTCACCGAGAATTGAAGTTACAGTGCGTCCATGGGTGCTAGGAGGGCGCTGAGAGAACACTTGGACTATGTTCAAAAGCTCAGGAGGTGTAGCAGTTCAAGAAAGCCAGCAAAGGAAAGAAACCACAGCAACCATTGTTTTGGGCCACAAGATAGATCTGGGTCGTTGGATTTGTTCAGGAGAAGTCCAAACCCCGCACAGTCGTCGGATCAAGGTAAGAAGCGCGGACAATAAACCTCCAAGTCCGTCGGAGTTCGCCACTTCGACTGTTTTAAATCTTTTGTCGTGAAAGAGGCAAAAGCCCCGAAGCTCTAAAGTCCCAGAGTGAATCTACGTCATAGATCACAGGGAGAAGTGCCAGCCGTTGGATTGGCCCAGCATAGATCTAGGTTGTTAGATCTGTTCGGGAAAAGACGGATCCCTCACAACCGTCGGATATGGAGAAGGTGTGCGGTCGTTAAGCAGCGAAGTCCCTGCTCCGGCAGTTTTTCATTGTTTGTTGGAAGGGAGGCAAAAGCCCAAAAGTTCCAAAGTGAATCTACGTCATTGCAAAAGTCCCGAAGAAGATCACCTATATAAGGAATGCCCTCACAAAATGGACATTGTTTTTTGTCAAATAAACATAACTTTCTGCTCAAGACTCGGAATTGAGAATGGAAGCAGGCGTTGGAAAGGTCTTGAACAGTAGAATATAACTGTTCACCCAGAAGATTGATCTAGGCAGCCAAATTTCAGGAAATTAGAAGAAAGGATTCTGATGCATTATTGAACCAGAATTGTTCATAATTTTATGCAATTGATAAATCAATTAGCCTAACAAGTTCTATTGGTTGCACATTTTGCAGAGTTAACAGCTTTTAGATCAAAACAGGATCAGCACAGAGTTCAAAGGGATGGAAGATGTACAGGGGGCTTACAGCCAGGATGATGAGATCAGAGGGATGTGTGTCAATATGGGTAATGAAGGTACAAACTCAAATGGTCATGGAGAAGGAAAGGAAGAAAACATGAACTTGGTGGAGACCATTAAAAGTTTGCAGAAGGATGTCCAAAGCTATAAAGTTGATAATGAGAGGCTTATGAAAGCCAAGGAGCAGCAAGAGGACTTCAACATAAAGTTAATGCAGAGCTTGGACAGAATAGAAAAGAAGATGGATAAGGAGAATGACTCAAGCAAATCAGGGAATCACAGGTCTCTTGATGAGAGGAGAAGAGCAAGAAGTGTTGGCAGACATCACCATCACTCCCCAGGGCATTCCACTAGGAGAGCACACAATAGCTCAAGTCCATCCCCTGTCAGGAAGCATAAGAGGAGGTCTAGGGTGGATGAGCTACAAGGAGAAATGAACAAAATCAAGCCTCCTACAATTGATGGTGAGCACAAGAAGGATGAAGATGTAGAGACATGGCTGCTAGGTGCAGCCATGAAGGCTTGGGAATCCACTACAAGAGATCCACTCCTACAAATCAGAATGCTCAGTGGAATCAAAGTGTAAAGAATATCATTTAAATAGAGGAAGTAGTGAAAGATTATTCAGTCTAACAAAGGCCAATGTTAAGATAAAGAGGTACATGGTGGAAAGACCTATTCTATGCAAATTGATATATCGCGATGCTAGTATTCTGATAAAGAAAGACAGAGTGTATACATGGAGACAATGACAACATCTCCAAAGATCGGTCCTACAATTTTAGAGATAACCTTTCCATGATTTTTATGAGAGTAGAGCAGTGGAAGCATAGTTGTATGAAAAAACTTCAGGGGTGAAGCAATAAAGGTGTGAACATACTAAGTGCCAACAGATGCATAAACAATGCATTATGTACAAATTGGATCCAGAGGAATGCAATCAGGTTCTAAGGAAGGGTTTTCCCATACAGGGAAGAAAGATTCTAGGATGGATTCATGTCCTTGAACATCTTAGGATAATGGAAACAAGGTTTCTAAAGGGAAAACAATAAGGAACCATGAAGAAGAAAATGATTATATGCTTGGTATAGAATGCAAAAGAAATAAAATCTAAGGAGAATCGATATCAAGTGGAACAGAGCCATAAGTGACATTCCAGGGGTGGAAAGTATCACGGAATCTATGATGGCAAGTAAGAGCAATGCTAACTCATTCCAGTTAACTCTATGCAACTGGAAAAGAAGACATTGTGTAGCATAGCAACATGTTGAAAATGATTATGCAAGTCAGGTTGAAATCAGATGGGTCAGGACAGAAGAAAGTAATGGTTCATTAAGCAAATCCAAGTGTTGATATGTTCAATCAAGGAAATGTTGAATCATTTTGTTTCAATAAAGAAATTGGTGTTAAATATCCAAGGTTAATTAGAGAGCATGACTGGAAATGTAATTTGGTCATGTAGGAGTTGGATCGGAGGGATCAAAGTAATAGTGGAAGGCTAAAAATTAATACCAGCATAATATATGGTTACAAGTGTGCAAAGTAGATAAGAAAGGTTGGGATGGAAAAGTACTCAAAATAGAGAACAATCATGCACATTGTTTTCTTTTGTAAGAACACAAGAAGATTCAGGAATCCGGGAAGAATTGAAGACTTTTGGGAGCAGCAAAGAAAAGTGATACAGGGAGAAAGAGGTTGTTGCAATTACTGTAGCAGCAATTATGTTATGACTTGTTGGATAGCCATACATAGTACAGGAAATTGACATTCAAATGCATTTAGCAGCATGCTAATGATGCATTATTAGTGCATACAAATATGAATTGATGAATGTCAATGTGTTAATATACATGTATAAAATAATAAGACTAGGATTAGTCTATTGTTGAATATATATTAATATGAAAACTGCTAATGGTGATTGTTGTACCAAGAAAGACAGAATTCTTGCATATTTGCAAGTGTTGCTACTAATGTTGCTACACATGGAAGGAAGCAACAGAAAGTTGAAGTGTTGATTATAAGACTGATAAAAGAGGCATGGGAGCTTCTAATGTCATCAATTAATCAGGGAGCATCAAATTTATTTAATGGAAGCTATGCAGATAAGTATTTTATAAAATTAGGTTGCATAATTGTTGAAGGGAATTTAGGTAAGAATTTCCCCAGCCAGAGTTATTTTATAAAATCACATTATTGTATTATTTGAATGCATTAATGGGAATAAGATACTACTAGGTGTGGTAAAGACTGGAGACCTGTAATAATTATCAAAGCTTCTTAGCTTTTGAATGCATACACTGACATAGCAGCATCCCATGTTAATTTGTTATGAAGCTAATAACCAAGGAAATAAAAGGTATGAACCTGTTATAGGAATGGATGCCAGAAAAGCTAGTCATGTATGAGACCATGACATGGTTGGTTATGGCAAGGTATGGTTATGGAAAGGATATGTACCACACAAATATCCAATGAACTTCCTACTTCTAAATAATATTTGGACTGCAACCTTTTTGCTAACACTAATGAACACCACAGAATTATATTCTTGGTGTAGTGTTCGGGTCGAAAAGGAAGACATCCAAATAATTGAGAAGACAATAGGAAGTGTATGGAGAATGTGTCAAGGCATTCCCCAGATTTCCAATTTAACAACAGTGAGATACATGACTTAGATATAGAGCATTATGAAAACCAATGGAAAGATGCAATGAATAGATATGCATTGACAATTGCACTCATGCATAATAAGTGATAGAGTTGCACTTATGCATGATAGAATTGTATACTTAAATGCATTTGCTGAATGCGTTTTGTGAATGCATGCATATATGTTATTGAATGAAAATAATTATACTAACAGCGGAAATGTTACAATTATTAATAACTCATGGAGTTGAGAACATTTCAAGAGTTGTTAGACATTGCAACAGGAAAGTTGCAAGTCAAGTAGTCACATGAGCATTGACTACAGGAAATTTTTTGTTCAAAAAATAGAGTAATGAACTTACTAACATTAATTGTGAACATGCATATGCATAGAATGATAATTCATTCTATTTAATGAATTTTTTTATGGTTGTGATTGAATTGTTAGGTGTAGACAATTCTAAGATCACTTTGTAAGGTTTTGGTACATATTGCAATGAAAGTATAATGTACAGGAAATACTGATAATCTGTTGGCTCAATGCAAGATGGAAGCATTGCAGGAAAAGTGGTATTCAGTATGGTGTTTGTTGAAAGCCATAAGGAAGACTGCATCCTACTATTGCAACAGCCATGAAAAATTATGAGATAGAATTTCATATTTTGGGGAAAAGTTGAATTCTTTATGAAATAAGTTTGAGTTTCTAAATGAATTTTTATAATGTTCTCTCATAATAACTTTATGTGTGTGGTACAGATGAGATAATATTGATTAAAGTTGGAATGCTTGGGAAAAACAACTACTATTGGAGACAATGGAGCCCTATAAATGTAGAACCTTGGTGGGGTTCTAATAATGAGTTGGCGCTCTCCTTGTGTGTGAAATCCTTGGCAAGATGGATCGTTGAAGGACTGTGTAGCAGTGAAGGGATACCTGAGCCTGGAAGGATGAGTGCAACAAGGAAGAGGCAACTCAGGAGTGCTTATGGCATGGTACCTGTCATAATGAGGGTGTGTCAAATGGAACAGTGAGCTGAATTCTTTCTTGAAGCAATTCTATGGAATAGAGCAAATGACTTCCATCTACAGTATGGATACATGAATTGGTGCTTGAAAGCAGAGGACCAGGTGGATAACAAGCTTCCAATAGCAAAGGCTTGGAGCTTTTTGAAGAAATTTTAATTGTACATGGTATATAATGCACTGAGGACAATGCATAAATAAGGGGAGGGGAATGTAATACCCTTAGGATGAACTCCAATTGTAAATGTAAATGTAAAAATGCTTATAAGCTGGTGAGCTAATGATACAGGGTCTTTGGTCCGGTTCTGCGCGCATTTAGTCAGTGCGCGGGAATCTCATACCAAAAGAAGAGTGTGTAATCTTAAGGCCATGGAGCCTTTGTATATATGTTGTGTTTTATAGGCTGGTGAGCCAGGTTATCATAGACTAGAATGCTTATATGATTATTAGGCCAGGGAGACTGGAATGCTAAAGGTTGTCGTGCCTATTATTGTAATATGTAAACACTCATATCATTAATAAAGTACATCACAGTTGCAGACCGACCCACAAATGAGTATGGGGGGCTAAACTCCACTAGGAAGGGAAAGGGGGCTAAGAGCCTAGGAAGGGGCTAAGCTAGAGGGCATAATTCCAAAGGAATATTATAATATTATTCCTAAAGACTAAGGTATGGTGGATATAACTTATGTTATCCTAAGTTCTTATGGGAAGGGAATGAATTACAAGTGGAGAGAAACAAGTTCCTTGAGGGCCATGTGTCATTAAGGGTGCATGCACATATATGTAGGGGAAATTAGTCCATTTTCCCATTCACCATTAAGACATTCCATCATTCCTCCATTCTTTCACGCATTCCTGGAGCTGTAGTCAGTATCTCTCTGTCACTAGCAGCATACCTGTACCTTACCCGAGCCAGTACTGTACCTTACCTGAACTCTATTGTTGTTATCACCGTACATGTGCCTGGGCCCTAGATAGCTTAAGAGTTGGAGCATTGACCATTATTCTCTCCTACCATCTAAACTCTGTTGTTTCCAGCACGAGACATGTACTTGGGAAGCTTGGCGTTGTGGACAACGAGAAACCTGGTATGACTGCAAGCTGAAGAGGCGGGTTGTCAGGCCCGTGGTCGAAGAAGCAGGTTGTCAGTCCCATAGGCATTCTCTCCAGGTGAGAGTTTTGCTATGTCGAAGAAGCGGATTGTCAAGCCCGTGAGTAGTTTTCTCTAGGCAAGAAACTACTCGGAATTGCTCCCTGGTGGGTTGGGCAATAGCCACTGGGCTCCGAGACTTTCTGTCCGGCCTGTTGTTGAAGCCCCGGAAGGGAAGTGAGGCAGCCGAAGGACTGTTGAGCAGAGAAGGGGCACACCTCCTGGGGTGGAACAGGCATGTGGGGAATGAGAAACTGTAGGCTAGTTGCAGCAGTTGGGCACCTTGGACCAAACAATTATGCTACTTGCCAGACCCTAGACTAGCTTAGTATTCCTTTACCCGGGTGGAGTTTAGTCCCAGCTCGGGGGTGACCCACTACTGAGTTTATGAGCAGTGTGGTCTATGGTTGGGAGGAAAGTGGAAGGTCTGCATGCAGTTGGTGGTCTTTTTATCAAAGATAAGTGTCAATTGTGTATGAAATTACATGCTGCATCATTTTTTATGCATTTGTTTTTATGGGTTTTCCTGTATATGCTGCATGTGTATTTCTATTATTATTTTGTATGAATCTGTGAATTTTCAAAGTATTTGTATGTTTAAATATTGTATACAGTTCGAAATTTTCATGTGGCATAGCCCAGCAGGTGGCTGGGGATGTTACACATAGAGTACTTGACATGGCTAAAAAGCCACTCAACTAGGATAACTGATTTGTTAGTAGATCAAGATAGAATAGAAGCATGCAAGTTCTTTAAACTAGTTTACCAGAGAGCTCAGTTGTAATTTAGCATGGAGCTTCTTTTGCAGTAGCTGATATCTTCTAGAAAAAGGGTTAAGCTATTTTTTTCATAAATTAATTTATAAATATAGCAAAAAAATTCCCGAACAGAATCTACCAGAATGCATTGTGAGGCTCCAAAATCATAACAGAGTTGACCAGTCCGAAGTGACCATTGATCTTAAGGGAATTGACAGACAGATTGCAGTGTAACTCTGTAAATTGAAAATAAGCGTAATAAAAATATATTTAAGTATACCTCAATTCATTTGCCAATGCGAAGCACTCTTAAGAGTGAAGACTACTGACATTTATTCTCAGCAGAATCTTTAACAGAAATCACTCTGAGTTCTGTTAAGGTTAATTCGTAATAGTTTTCCCTAACAGAGTCTACCGGAATGCAGTGCAAGGCTGCAAAATCAAATCAGAGTTGACGAGTCTGAAGTGGCCATTAATCTTAAGGGAATTAACAGACAGATTGCAGTGTGACACTGTAATTGCATATAAGTGTAATAAAAATCTATTCAAGTATACCTCAATTAATTTGCCAATGCGAAGCACTCTTAAGAGTGAAGACTACTGGCATTTATTTTCTTCAATGTTGTCTAGAACAGAAATCACTCTACACTTCCAATTAAATGGGTAAATTAACTAGTGGACTTAATTTCAATAGGATCTCAACCGACATCACTCTGAAACTTCCAGAAAGAGACAGAACTACTCGCATACTTATTTGTAAGTGAAATCACCCTGAAACCTCCAATTAAACAGATAAAATGACTGGCAAACGTATTCTTTACCGGACCTTTAACAGAAATCGCTCTAAAGCTTCCAATATAAAACAAAATATTATTGAACCTACCTGTTTCCCGGATCACAGTCTCGTTGATAGCACAAGCGAAGAAATTCCAACTGTTCCATCTGAAGTAGAACACGAAAGCCACAGAAGAATATCATTAACTCTCAGATAACAAACAATATTGTTCTTCTGCTCTAATAAATGACAAATTTTCAAGAAAGTCACAGAATAAAATCAGGAAATTCAAATACAAAGATTAACAAACGATATCGTTCTTCTATATGACAAATTTTCAAGAATTTCGCAGAAAAAAACCATTAAATTTCAGGTGCAAATAAAAGCAAACAATATTGTTCTTATGCTCTAATAGATGACAAATTTTCAAGAAAGTCGTGGAATAAAATCAATAGTTTTCAGGAGCAAATGATTCACAAACTATATCGTTACTGTGCTGTGATATAAGACAAATTTTCAAGAAATTCATACAGCAACATGATTAATTTTAAGCTGCAAAGATCCGCAAATATAATCGCTCCTCTGATGTGATAAATCACGCACTACTTTCAAGAAAGTCGCAGAAAAAAAGCCTTAATTTTCAGCTGCAAAGATTAATTTAATTTTCTGCTGTGATATATCATGATTTTTCACAAATAAATAAATAATTATATCATTAAAGATTACAAATTGAAGACAGTGTATCACAATTTTTTACAAAATAACTTGAAAGAGAAAAAAACGTGATACGATTTATCATAAATTTTCACGACATATTATTAAAGATTAAAAGAGAAAGACGATTATCACGAATTTTCTCAAAATGTCATGAAAAATAACAAATGGAAGAAGCATACCCCATTTGCGGGGTTTGGCCGACTCCATTATTAAGCTGAAACTTTCCATAATTAGAATTATTGTACAGTACGCTCCAGGCCTTTGGCCCCTGAATACTCCACGGACTCTGTCGCCCTGTGACGGTGGCGGAAAATTTGCAAACGCAGATAATAATGACAATGGATAGAACCAGAGAACCCGCCATTTTCGGCTCCGAAGATGTCAAGCAAACAATGTGAATCAACTCAGCAGTAAGAGCAGAACCCCGACGGCAGTAGATTGCTCAACGCGAATGTCATTCAGGAAGCAAGGAATCCTTCCCATCGATCACAAACTAACAGCCGGTCACTGAGGCTGATTAACTGATTTAGACAAATCTAGGGCCTTCCCCTGTTTCTTTACCTTTGAAATAAAGTTCCGTCAATTGAAAACTATGACTAGATTTTAAAATGATAAAAGTATTTAGTCTCCAAAGGTGCATTTCGCGGGTGGAATGGTCCTGGAAACGTTACAATCCACTATTTTTTCTCACCTACCGGTTATTTCGAATTTTTTTATTAAAATACATGACTATTTAATAATAATAATAATAATCTATTTTTTAAAGTCATAGTCTTTTACCTAAATTTTAAAAAATAATGATTAATTTTAAATTTTAAATCTCATTTATCTCATATCTTATTAACCAAAAACTTTGAAGTTTTATTGCTGCCTTCACTTCCCCCAATGTTATTGTAATAAATATTTATGCCATCTAGTCATTTCATGCTTACTCATTCTCTTCCTATCTCCTTAAACAATACTTTCATTATTATATGCTACCTAGTAGCCTTGTTTTCTTTTATAAACTATATAATATTTAAACTAGCATTATTTTCTTTTATAAACTATATAATATTTAAACTAGCATACCCCTTATGTCTTTATTTTCTTTTATAAACTATATAATATTTAAACTAGCATACCCACCCTCATGTCCTTATTTTCTTTTATAAACTATATAATATTTAAACTAGCATTATTTTCTTTTATAAACTATATAATATTTAAACCAGCATTATTTTCTTTTATAAACTATATAATATTTAAACCAGCATTATTTTCTTTTATAAACTATATAATATTTAAACTAGCATACTCTAAAGTTGGGGAAGAAAATGTCGAACATAAGGCAGAGTGTATATGTTGCAAAAGATTTATTATTTCTTTAATTATACTGGGTTGCATTGTTATTACTCACTTTTTTTATGTGCCATTTTTACAGTGTATATATTCAATGGACATAGTCTTCCCTTTATAGTTACCTAACTCCTCTTAACCTTAAAAAAAAAAAAAAAAACCATAGTGTTTATATATCCAATGGACATAGTCTTCCCTTTATAGTTACCTAACTCCTCTTAAGCTTAAAAAAGAAACAATCAAACCATAGTATAGGTGGTGAAAAGAGGTGAAAGAGTTTTCCCAAAAAAAAATCTTGGTTGACATGGTTCAATGATGAAGCCTTGCAGTCTCTTGTGATTAACAATCCAAGTAAGTCCTACTTCAACATGTCTACACAATCTGAAAAACAATGATGCAATCTATTTGGCTAATTAAAGGTTAGGTATTGAAAACATGTCATCGATGAAGATTACATCCATTTGTACGACAAGATAGTGTCAATATGCCGACAATGAAAAATATAACATCCATTTGTACGACAAAGTAGCATGACTAAATACGATGACACCCAACCATGTGGTAAGTGCAGTTGGTCACAATTATAAGTAGTCAGTGCATTCGTATGAAAGGCAGCTAGAAAACATGATCGTTAGAAAAATAGAATTAACTAAAAAAACAATGAAATTGATAAAATTTGAGTCTAGCTCAAACTTTGTTTGTCTCAAAATGATGGCATGTTGTAATTATATAAAAACAACTTTGTATAATTGAAATCGTGTTTCAACTTCAGTACATGGTAGTATTTATTATTTATTCCTTTTGTTACATATAGAAACCTGCTAGTATAGCCTTGTTGTTTTCAATTTCCCTTGTTATAGTTTTCCTTGATATTATTTCATTTCCAATTTTGGCAATGTACATAGAGAAAGGAATTTGTATGTGTTATCGCACGGTTTGTAGGAGGGGTTTCGATAGCTTGAGTCAAGGCTTAAAACCGGCGTAACAGGAGCTTCCCCACCCACTGTCACCTCGATGGGGGGCTCTTTCTATTTAGGAGGGCTAGTCCAAGGGAGATGTCCCTAAGCAACCTGGGTTAATGAAGGGCTAAAGGGTAATGGATCAAGTCAAAGAAATTCCCTTTCACAAATTGCTGCCAAAGATGAGATAGTGAAGAAGAATCTTCCACTGAATGGCACCTGTTTGCGAGACAAGACAAATAACTAGAATGTGTGCTTGCAGTGGGTTAGTACTTCAAAGCATTAATGACTATCTTCAAGTATACATA
>JZKD02S2397598.1:209639-233028 GCA_000966675.3 Picea glauca
CCCTTGGTGGCTAACCAAAACCCATGAATACCAGCTTGCTAAGTTGCCCCATCAATCACCCCAACAATGGTCAAGAGGATTAGTGTAAGATCCAAGCAGTCATCTGAAATGAAAGAAACCTAATGCATACATCAGAAGGTTATAATGATCAAATATGACACATACCATGATACCTCGGACCAATTACCTCAAGGAGCAAAAGTCCTTTCTGATGCAAGTCCAGGCCGGTAGTGATGGAGGCTGGTACTGCTGACAGGACAAAGCTGGCTGAGGAGAAGAAAGATGGGCCCTCCAGGGCCATGCACTAGTAGCTCCTGCTCTCGGTACTCCATGTCTAGGACCATGTGGGCCTCGAGACATGATCTCTTAGTTATCCCTAGATATCGGGGATAACAGTATGCATGCACACACAATGCACTTCTTGGATGGCTTAAGCCTTACAAATCTTCACACTCATTGATCCTTCCTCAATACTTCACAATTTTCCTTACTTCCTCCTCACACAATCTCATTTCAATGCAAATCTTAAGAAAGTATAGGGATCCAATCATGTCAAATAAGTCATAGTTTTTTGTCCATGGAGAATTTTCACAACATTCTAAAATCCCATTGACCAGACGACATTAATTCTAGGACAGATGGAAGCCTTAGATACACAATTGATAGACAATGAAGGGAGGACAAATGGAAGCCTTAGATATGTCTATGATAGACAATGAAAGGTTGTAGAGGAACCGTTCCCCTAAAAAAACATCGTTGTTATGGTTTTGTTTTCATGTCACTATAGTAATTGAGTCATTGGGCTCATGACCAAAATGGACTAGAGATGAAGTTGAAGTTGTGTTCACCATTGCAAAGATAACCAGTTGCAATTACCATGACTTCCATAAATTCATGCAGTGCATGAAATTTTGGTCCATGGCTGCCATAAAACAATATTAATCAATACAACACCTTTCTTTTTTATTTTTGAAAGAGAAAGAGGAAATGGATTACTACCTTCATTACGATAGTATAGGGAAAATAAATTTGTTACTTCAAAACTTAAGATGATTGTATCAATCTTGATGCTTGTTGAGATGATTGTTTGCATGGTTGAAACCTTAAGTAGAGTAGATATTGGTTAAGAATTGTTGTTGTAAATGGAACTTGCATAATAGGCCAAAGAAAACACTTATGGACCAATACTTGTTTCTCAACATAAAACTGGGCTTGGTTATATTTGAAGGCTTTAAACATGAAGAAGATTTGGCCTTTTATGACAACAAAATCATTGCCTTTCTTTTCCAAGGCTTTGTGAGAATTATCTTGTCAATACCCTAGAGGTTGAGGTGGCCATGCCCAACATGGGAACGATAGAGTCTTTGTGTCAATAAACTGGGATGGGATTGCACACGGCCCTGGATATGCGTGTACACCTTGGTCATAGAGGCTACATACGGAGGAGCCTTTGGTGCTATATAAATTTTGGAGGTGAGATTCAAACTCATCCTTGTTTAGTGGACAAACACACTTTTCTTTGGGGATAGTCATTGTGTTTGTATTTGTCGAGAACATAGTTTAGAACTATATTTTCCTTACCACCATTTTCTAAGAGATAGTAAAATACCAAAGGAATAAAATCATTATCTCTTAGGATGATTAGCAAGGTGGAACTTTAAATTTCAAAATGGAAATGTACCGACAATGTATTTTGGGTTGTCTTTGACTCCTAACCACTTGATTTAGGATTTTGTTTGACTCCCAACCACTTGAAATTAGGCTTCCAATTCTCCATAGTATGAGTCTATTAAAGAAATAAGATTGAAAATTAGAGAGGTTTCACTACTTGATAATATTTTGTTCAGAGCACATCTTGTGTGAAGAAATTATTTACCTTTTCTATGATATTCAATGATGAGAGGACGTTTGCAATTTTATATAATCACATTAATTTGGAAAAAAAAATGAGATGGGAAACAAAGTAAAATAATTGGGTTTGATCATTTGAAAACTTCTAAGAAATAATCTCGAGGAAGAGAGCATGGATTTTTTACATTTTAACTTTGTTGATTCTTTCCATTCGCCTATCAATGACCTAGCAACGTCTTTCAATGATACTACTTGAACCTACATGAAAGAAAGATCCGAGACCTTAAATTAATAGTGGCAGAAGATAAAAAAAATATATCCAAATTTAGGTTTCATAACGAGATTAAATATAGGGAAAAACAAGTAGATCGTAACACCTTCTTTATGAGAAAGAGTTACACAAACTTTTGTATCAGAAGGCTTGGAGACTTATCCCTCCTAAAATCTACATATTGATGCAATAATCTAGAATCTTATATGAAACATACTTTTTTAAATAAAAAAGAAAACACAAAATATGTTGTGGAACTTGTTTTTACCTACTTTAGCTTAAGTCGAATTATCATTCAATTCTTTCCAATAGTTCCATTGATGGTGCACTGATGGAAGACTAATCTTATGTACTAAGTAGGGTCCAGCCAGCCCTATGATATTATGGGATCCTTCTCGTAGTATTTTGAAATGAGCTGACGTGGGTACACAATCATGACTACACTTATTCATTCCATTTTATTTGATAGTGAGGCTCATATGTTAGTGTTGGGTATTCTTATTCTTCCCCTAAGTGAATATTTTTTCCAAATATTCATGATCGTTTAGGACTGCTAGAGATCTAAAAAATGATTTTAGAGATTGAGAAGAAAAAGGGAAAGCAACTATAAAATCGAGTACTCAATTTCATAACGAAATAGAGTATTTCATGACTTCCTATGCCAATCTAACCCAAGGCTTCAACGAGTTCATTGATCAAGTTAAGCAAGAGCTTCCTTCATTGGATTTTATTTTGTAGGGATAAGCTATGTTATCTTAGTGATGAGACAATCATAGTGTTGGGGCCTATTGGTGCCTTATTTTATGGTTTTGAAGAGATTGTGCGCAGTTAGTATTTACATGCATATTTAGTGTGCCCAGTTGTGTGCTACATACCCTATTTTGATTTGTATGACAAAAGTTATCAATGTAATTAGAATTAATGCACCTTCTTATATGTGTGTTGGAAAGTTGTGTTGTAGGAGGTTGTAACTAATTGTAATTGATTTAAAGTTTATATAAAGGAATGTAAATGATAGGATGTGGGTTGGATGGTTGTTTAATTGAGTCTTGTATTGAAATATTAGTATTAGAGATTGTAGGGAAGAAGCAAAGATTAGGGTTTAAATCCCTTGACAATTGTATGGAGTTATAAAGAGTCATGCAGTGTGGATTTTTCTTATGGACTGAATATAAAGGATTGTGTAATGGTTTCCCCTCTAAACTTTTATGTGTTATGTTGGCTTATCTAAATGTATAATAAATATATGGTGATAAGATGATATTACATTTTTTGTTTTCTTACAATTCAAATTTACTCCTGTAACATTCATCAGTGTCCCAAGTGAAACCTTATCCTTTTAGGATGTTGAATATACAAATGCTAACATAATTTATTATTGGTCCAAGTTTACCTTTACTTATGTTTCCCAATTCTATGCACTACACCATTCCAACAATCATACAATTTGAAAACCTCTAATCACATAAACGATAAAAGTTTCAACATTCTAAATACAACTACATAATGCAAGTACAAATACATAACATCTCCTCACAACATATGATGTCATATGGATGGCACTATTGCTATGCTTGTGACCCCTCCACTACACTACACATACACACACGAAGGAACATGAACACTACCATAGCATTACAAAACTCAACTACCATTAGACAAAAACACAATGTTACAAAAAAATATAGGATATTCAAAAGAGAATAAAAAGCAAATCCACAAATCCAATTCATATTATATGTAAGAATTAAGAGGGTAGAATATGATAAAGGAAAACAAATCCAATAATTTTAAAAATCTCAATTTTTGTTTTTATTATATCAAAGATATAAAAAAAGATAAAGTAATTTAAAATTAACTCTTAATGATACTAATAAACAATTATATCATAATTTTAATTAAAGAAGTTATGTGTAACATATCAAAATAAATTATTTAAATTATAAAAAATATATATATGTCACATAACAAATTAAACTATTATTTGTGAAGATAATGATATTGTACGAACAATTATAAAGAAATCAAAGTGATCTCTTACTTTATTAAGGACTCTTATTAAGGTCTTATAGACCAATTAGTCTCAGTGGGCATTAATCATCATCACCATCATCATATTTCTTGTTCCCATACTTCTACTACATCACTACAACAGGTACAATTATGTTTCTTATCACAATTTCAAATAAATGTGAGTTTTCTAAATGTAATTCTACTCGTACTTGTAATTGGAAATATGTTTTGAAACACATAAGATTTGTTTCATTAAATCATAATAGACTAAAAAATTATAGGTGAAAAAGCATTAAATTTATTTTCTAGAATTATGAAAGATAAAATCAACCTCTATGCCATTGTGTCGTTATGAAATAATTTAAAATAAATTATACCATGAAATAATGTGTAAAACATGATGAATTAACTATTATACCCTACTTATCAGGATTCATATCAGTACATACAAACCATGAGAATTATAAATCTTTAGAGTGGATAATGTTCGTCGAACAACACAGACGCCTTCGAAACTGAACATACACGTAGATACAGATAATGATGACTGGACCGCGGAGGGAGAGCAGGTAATTGTCGGGTGGACAAGGTCAACCACGAAAGCCAAATCAACGACCATCGTTCCCTACATATCGTCGATGGTGTGCTCATTGCCTACAAACAATCAAACATAAATGTTTCAAATAGGACAGTCCAAACAGCACGGATGTGGGCCCATGCCCATCGACGACCTAGTGCATACTATGTGAAATCACATGTGGCAAATTGTAATAGGTTAAAGAGAAGGGATGCTTGGGTGGTTGTAAGTGGTTCTCGATAGACGACGAAATGAGGAGAGAACGCTCCCCTTAAAATAGCGCCTTCGGCGTAATAAATACGGTTATTAATGTGTATAGTTGTATCATAAAGGGGTTGTGGATTCACTAGTGAGGAATGATGAGTTTTTTATTAATGACTAAGGTTTAATGTTTGTGAGGACTTCTTAAGATTCTTAAGGTAGTCATGGGGCGGCTAGAGGTAGAGATTGAACGTGAAAACTAGTCCATGTCATATAAGGTAAACATTTTTCTCTATTGGTGAAGAATGACAAATTTTTCACCAGTGATCAAGGTTTCATTCCTACAAGGGCATTCGTCCCCTTGAGGTTTCCATAGGGGCACCTTGAACCTAGAGGTAGTGGTCAAACATCTTAGGCCTGCATTGCACTCCAAGCACACATGTAAGTGGATCAAATCCCACCCACTTTTCATCCTTAAAACTAGACACTAACCATTACAACCACAATTTTAAGGGTTCTAGGTGTAGGGGTAGTCATACTAGATCTAGAAGGAAATCATAAGTTTTCATTTCTTTGGACTCTAGCATGTACAACACATGTTAGCAAGGTTCAAAACCTATAAGGGTAACCAACCCCTTGAGGTTTCCATAGAGGCAATCAGAGGTAGTGATCGAACATGTGAGTCTTACATTGCACTTCATAGATCAATGCCTACCCTCTAGTCCTTGAGACTAAACATTAATTGCTATGCCCGCAATTTTAGAGGCAGTTGGTTTCGAGAGAGTCATGCTAGATCTAGAAGGAAATCAAAGTTTTCATTCTGCTAGTGTTTAGGATGCACAACATCAGTTACCAAGGTTCAATTCCTATCAGGGAATCTGACACCTTGAGGTTTTCACGGGGATGCTTAAAGCTAGTGGTTGAACATGCGAGGCTTGTGTCCACTCCTTGATCACACATAAGTGAATCAAATCCCACCCTCTTGCCATCCTTAAGACTAGACACTAAACGTTACGACCCCATTACAACCACAATTTTAGGGGCAGTTGGTGTAGGGGCATCGTACTAGATCCAAAAGTAAATCCTAAGTTTTCATTTCTCTAGAGTTTGGGATGCACAGTAGACAATGATGCATAATATCTTGCTACTTATCAAGGGATTAAATTGATCATGAACATTGATCGAAGTGATGTAATCATCACTGGAAACTCCACAACAATCATCAAGGAATTACATCAAGGGATCACTCCCTCGTCACCATCCTTGGGTTGCCTCTATTCTAAAATGTTACTTCTTCTCCATGACTTTGATTCAATCTATTTCTTCTAAGTCAAGTGAAAGTTCAATTCCAGGGTTGATAAGAGGGGCAACATAAGTGCTTGGGGGAATACAAGTCTTCATATAGGGAGAAGAGCACTCCCATTTCACTATATCCCTAAAGAGATAGTGTCACGAAGAAGCACTAAGGTGACAAGGGGGACCTCACAGTATTATGATGTATTAATAGGAGAGGTGGCATACCCTCCTCTCCCCCACTCCATGTGGAGGATCATGTCACATCAAGTCTTTATTAAGAAAATGAGTAGGTGGTTATACATCTTATGGCAAGAAGCCTCGAGACATTCCTACCTTTGGTGATTGATGACCACCTATGCAAAGTAAACCATGTTACCCCCCAACCATAGGGATTTAGTCCCCAAACCTAGGGGTAAATAAGGAGATGATGTCTCAAGGTCCACAGGTTGAAGACACAGAGTTCTGAGAGATAGATGGATAGACAAAGCCCCTCCTCTCCACCACACATCACCATTCATCATCAGCATTGTAGCAGCACCTATCGCACCAGCTTGACCCAGAAAGAGCAACGGGATGTGCTTCATGAGGTAACGATTATGGTCTCATGGTAAGTGTCACTTTAATAATTTAAGCATTTGAGCATGTTGCAAAGAGTCCTTTCTTGATTATGACAACATTTTCTTAGAAATTATACATTTTTCCTCATTTCACCTTAGTGGTTGACATGGTGAGTGGGTCACCCTCGTGAAAAGGGTTGCTACGAGGGGGTCTCCTTGAAGGGTCAATGTACCAGTCCCACTCATACTTGCCACTTTCCACACTTCTTCCACTACTTTTCCTCATCTTTTGGGTCTTTGGGCTTATTGACCCCAAGAAGGGTGTGTACCTCATTTCATGGGAAGAAGGGGTTGAAGGCCCATAGGTGTTGTAGCTGGAAAAAGTTAAAAGCCATAAATTATCCTTCTAGATGCTCTCCCTAAGGTCCTGAGAGCAATGAAATGCTTCTCCATAAAAAATGAAGAACCTTTCAAAAAAAGAAATAGATAATTAATAAATGTCTCACTTGTTGGGGCAATGCATTTGCGGTGTCTTTCCATTTCCAATGCATGTGGCACTCAAAATGTGTCCCTAACTTCAAGTGGCTTTGTGGTGCTTGTTATCCCCTACCCTAGGGATAACTAAGTATATCACATCTCGAGGCCCATGGGTACTATACATGGAGTACCGAGAGCCAGACGACTTAAGCATGGCCCTGGAGGGGCCCTCTTTTCTTCAGTGCAGTCCATGTATCACCACCAGTAGTATCCATCACACCATCTTGGTCCTGAAGTAGCAGTGAATCTTGCTCCATTAGGTAGTGAGTCTGGGTATCATGGTATGTATCACTCTTATTTTTGAAGCACTTGAACATGTTGTATTGAATCCTTCTTCATTTCATGACGTTTGCTTGGAAATTATACTCTTTTCCTTGTTCATACTTAGAAGGGTGACACAGTGCCCTAGTAAGTTTATTTCCCTTTAGGATGGGTTGCTACTGGGTGGATCTATGAAAAGTTATCATTTGTTCCCTCCATACTTACCATTTTTCATCTTTATTCCTCCCATCTCCCCTATCCTTGTTTGGGCATTAGGATTGGCTACACTAGGAAGGGTTGTACCTTGCATCGTGGGAAGATCTCAAAATTGGATTTTAACTCTTGGCCAAAAGTAGTTGCCAAGAGTTAAAATCCAATTTTGAAACCTTCGAGATGCTTCACCCAAGGATTCCCAAGAAAGCAGTAAAAATATTCTCAGTAAGAAAAGGGGACCCACAAAATAACATAAACACTCAAGGTATTAGTTGATGGATAGGAGGTCTCATCGTGAGATGGCCTATTATGACCATGAGCATGTAGCGGTATGACATTACCACCTATCTACTCACCAAACCAGGGTAGTGTCTCTTGGTGGCATAGATAAGAGAAAGGGGGTCGCATCACGTGCGAGCCTTCTCATTTTCGTGAAATGTGTGTGGGTAATGTTGTCACCTCTGGTCATCAAGCCAGGGCAGTGGCTCTCAACTATTTACTTCTAGCACAAGAGCAAAAGATCAAATGAAATAAAGCTAAGAATAAATGGAAATGAATGGGCTAGGAAACAACTGTGTCCATGACAAGGTGCAACTCGCCCTCCACAAAGGCACCCACAGGTAAGACTCTACATTTCCATGTTATCACATGCACCCCATGCCCAAATATTTACCCCATACCACCTCATACACTTACATGATTTGGACTAGACTCCACCTGGGAAACACCCTAAACTTAAGAGAGGCTAGCCCAATAGGACACCCTGAGACCCTCTCCAAACCTAACTTGTCAAATTGCATAACGTCTTTGAGCATTTGTTTGGGGTTAAGGGGGGTTTGATGCACATGTTCAGGTAATTTAATTATTAGATGTGATTTACATGTTATGATCCTTGTGACTTATGAACCCCTGGAGGGCATACTTGTTATTTCTGCAGGACCTTGCCCGATGGACATGTAGACGTGAGGGAATGATTATCTCGGACCTTCATGGGGTCTCAAAGGCCACAGATGGATGTTGAAACCCCAGTCAGGGGTAAGAAGAGATTGAAGGCTTGCACCAGATGAAGGAAGGATGTTGCCTTCAGAGGCACTATGGAAGACCTAGACCTAAGGTCTCATGCTCCTCCCACCTGAACGTTGGCCCTGGGAGGCCTTGGACGTCACCTCTACATCCCTAGACATCATTTTTCAACTGGGGTTGTCACCTTGGAGGCATTCATGAGGCTATTGGCATGTGTGGGCAAATTTTAGGCCTTTGGAGGCCCAATGTTTCATCTCCTTTTCCCAACGTCCCACACTTGAGGCCCAACGTCACCCTAGGAGAGCATGACATCACCTTTGGAGGCATATTTGGATGCAAATTGAGTTTATTTTGGTAAAAATGTAATTTTGAGTAAACTGGCTAGGTCGGCCGTGATATTTTGACCTAAAATAATTAAAGGTCATAATTTTGGTATAAATAGACATAAAGTGACATTCATTTTAATAATAACTCATCACACACAAGTGGTGGTCTAAAATTTCCGCCCTCTTTAAGGGTCATTGGCTGAAATAACTAGTGTGCATCTCTTGGGAGAGATTTATGGTGGTGTATTTTGGCATTTTTCATGGTGGAATGGTCTTCAACTAGGGTTTGACTTGATCATTCTTGGTGAAGTAAGTGGAAAATCTGCATTTTTATTCATTCTATGTATGTTTGTGGTAAAATTTACTTGTTTCATGTTTAAGATTATGAAATTGCTTGTTTAAACCCTAGGGGAGAAACAACAAATGCTTCTTTCTCCCTATAACTCTTCTACTAGCTTGAACTTGCCAATTCTACATTTTTTGGGAGTAATTATTAGAGCCCTAAAGTGCTAGCTCTCTAGTAATTTCATTCTAAATCACCAAATCAATTGTCTTTCAAAAAGCTAAGGAAGGAAGGTATAGGCCTATAAGTGCCTACTCTCTACCAAAACCTCCCTTAAAGATTTAGATACTTGAGGCCTTGAAGTGTCAACACCTCTTGCATCTACCTCTTCCCTTAGATAAACATTATCATTATTTTATTTCCCAAGTGATATTGTTACTATTGTTGACTCCATAAGCCCCTAAAAGGCATTGATTTTTATGCTCTTGTGGATGAATGAGATCAAACAAACTTTCAAACTATCTTCCTGAAACTCTCACTAACACTAACATCCATATTGTTACTACTGTAATTGTTGCTACAACCTTTATTTAGCATCCCTAATCAACACACTAACCTCTAAAACTAACCCAAAAATTTGCACTAGCCTAGGTGTTATCGTCCCAAGGCTCTAGCATTCCCTTTTCTATTGTTCTAAGTGCAAAATTTTGAAGTTGTTGAAGGTTGTTACTGTTGTTGTAACTATTGTTACAACCATCATTGCAACCCCTTAACAACCCTCAAATTGTCCATAAAACCACCTAACACTTGTACTAGGCAAACTACTATCATTATATGCTGAAGTGTTTGTTTAATTGCCTACTTTATGTACTTTTTGAAGTGGTTTTGTTGTTGTCATCATTATTTATTTTTTTGTTGTTACAAGTGATGTTTCGACAGCTTATTGAAGTCATCTATTGACTTATATTAATCCTGAAATTGTAACTGACAAAGTACTATCAAATTGCAAAGTCTTTATATCATATAACTTGCAATTTCTAGACATATTGTTGTTGCTATACATTCCATCTTTTATCTATACATAAGAGTGTTTTAGCATCATATTTCCATTTTGAAGTCATTAATTTGAAACATTGATATCAGTGGTTATTGCTAACGTTTGTTGTTTCATTGGTAAAGGGCAGGTACCATTCACCTTGAATTTCTCCTTGACCCTCTAAACCATACCAAGTGACTTCTTTTTTGAGTGACCTAGAGAGAGGGGTGGGTTTTACCATTGTCTTATATCCCTCCATCAAACAACTAGGTCTTGGGACGTCTCCCTTGGAGTGAGTTTCTTCCATCCTAAATAGAAAGATGTATCATATTGGGGTGATAGTGATAGGACTACCTCTGTGTTACGTCAATCTAGGCCTACTTGCCTTTAGGCTTTGGGCAAGTATAGATTGTGCGATAACAATGCTCTTTACTTTCCATTGCACATAGCACTCAACGTTCGGACCATAATAAATTAATGGCAGATAAAAGGGATTGGAAAAATGGTGCATTGCAAACGAGGCATGCAACACACCCTCCACAAAGGCACCCATAGATGAGATAATATGACTGCTTGATGTGTCAAGAACCCCATGCCCAAAATTCATACCCCCATTCACCTCATATTCACTACATGACTTAGAGAGGGTCTTCTTGGGAAACACTCATTGATTTCGGGATTTTCCTACCCAATAGGGCACCATGACAACTTGTTGAGCGCTCAACACACCCTAAAACCTTTTATGAAATTTTGTCTCTTTTGGGTACCACTTGTTTTCTTTTGTTTTGCTTTATGAATTGAGTCCAGTATGGAGGGATGGCTAATTTTGTTTTCATATCTCTTCATCGATCAAATTGGATTTATTTGAACCTGTCAATGTGAAACCTTTGTGTCTAAAAGAACTTGGCATTCTAACTAAGAATCTACAGCTAAAATTGTGACTAGCGCGCTTATGTTCGGCGTCGGTGAAATTCGAGCAGGTAAAATGACCACGTAGTAACAATAATCGTCAATCTTTGATCCATCATCGGCATCGGTAAAAGGCAGAGTAAATTTGCGTTAGTTGTTCGCAAAGAAGACTCGGGAGTTGGTCGATTTTCCATCGGCGTCGGTGAAATACGAGAGGGATAAGCATTGACATGGTCCATGATGAACCCCCGATAGCAAATTCCTGATGCGTTTGATCGGGGTCGGTGAAATCTCAAAGGGTTAAATCATTGAAAATTTTCGCATTGACACATTGCCGATCGTCGATCCCCAATGCACTTTCGGCATCGACAAATTTCAAGGGGGTTAATCCGAGAACACTTGTTTAAACTTATCGACGATCGTCGATCCTTGATACTTTTTGGCATCGACAGGGTAGGACTTATTGTTAAAAAGATTATCTAATGAAAAGTCCTTGATTCTGACTAACACAATTAAAGAAAGATGTCAGTTTCAAGTGCCACATGTCTTTGCCGCGTCAGCATTTTGTACGACCTAATTTCATCCTAAGTCACCTTAGGTTTCCCCATGTCCTAGTCACACTTCCAAGTCTGTATTTCCACATCAACGTTGTACGACAAGATGGGTTGGCATCGGAGTTTTTGTCGAGAGATATCAATGAACATGGTCTAAATAAAAGCCTCGACTCCCTATTCACCTGTTAATTTAGTGGAATGATGGGACATTTTCAACACACAATAAGATCGGATTCTGCCATTTAATAGGCCAGTTAATGTTTTTCTCCGCATACGTTGCTACCCCGTGCACCGATTGAACAATGAGAATTTGAAATCATCGATAGACGACATTATAGCCCGCGCCAGCTCCGCCAACCTACGACTACATTTAATCTTAAACATAATGAATATCTGGTGGCAGATTTTGTAGAACCACCCTCATATCCTGAATTGAATAACCGATGCGACAAGGTAAGTATTATCTATGTTTAAATCACTAAGACAACTTCGAACACCTCCATTTTGCACACAAGTTTCCCATTTCCAGAGCAGCCGAAGAAGCGAAGAGAGCGTCTCAAGAGTTGTGTTCGATTCTCGAACTTTCAAAAAACCAGGTTAAGCTACCGCGAAGAAGAGGGGAAAATGCCTCCAAGGAAGCCAACGACTAGACGTTCGCCGAGGGCACCGAAATTAAAGGAGGCAGAGATTGGTGAAGGATCTTCTCTCGACACTGCGAGGCAGTTGGAATATGCTCCCAAGGCAGAACCAGTCATTAAAACTTCAATGAAGAAGGCATTTATTCAACCCCCTCGCTTTTGGAAATACATAAGCGACCATTGGATACAAAATAATGCTCCCACAGTGGGGAGATTTGTTAAACAGAATCAACTAGGAAGATTACCTGAATTTTATCCCACATAGCAACCCGGACGTAAGGGTGCTCAACAACCAGGTTTTTTTTAATATTCAGCAGTCGTGCTTGCACATGGTAGCCTGTTGAACTCTAGTAATACTCGGCATTGAGACTCTGAGTTGGATAATTGATCATACAGACGCACAGAAGTGCCTCATTAATGATGAGAATGGTGGATGTGTCAAAGTGTTTCTCTCGACAGAGGTCCAAAAATATTACAAGCTCAGGGACCTGGAGGAGCGGTTGAACACAGACTTCATGGTGAAGTTCTATGAATTCCATGACACCAGCCAATTGATGGCCTCATGGTGGAAGGAGGACAAGAAATTCACAAACCGGAGCAACGGTTGGTATGGAAGAATGAATCTAAGAGAGCCATATATCTTCGTAATGGCTCTAATTTGCCAATTATACGGGGAAAAGGAGTGTGCCAAGTTCTTGGAGGCATGGATGCCCCTGACATACACTGTGGATATTTCGGGGAGTAGTTACAACTATAGAGAAATCATCTCCAATCAATTGAGTACCAATGTATTGTAGGCTCAGACGACGAAAGAATGATAGGCACCCGCTTTTCATATGGCTTCATATCTACTAGATGTAATCTAGACGAGGAATGTCTTCGTCGGTATGAATTTGAGCTGGCACGTCACAGAGCTGCCTGTAAATGTCTACTTCAACATCCTATGGGAAAATAGGTACAAGAAGTCTCATTCCCTTATTTGAGATGAATTCATCTTCTGAATTTATTTCAATATATTTAAAAAGGAATGCCCAAGGTTGTTTGTAGCGGCCAAGAAAATGATTTTGAAAGTAGGCCACTGGTACCTAGATGAACACACAACCTATATCAGGGTGTTCGAGGCCACCGGAGCACCACATTTGCTCCCCGCTCATGTCCCAGACCAGCTCGTCATAGGAGAAATATGTTATCAGACTATCCTGCAAGGCTATAACGCGACTTTGGTTAAGGACAAGAAACGAACATTCATACCCTACGGTTTCCATATATGGTTTTGTATAGTGAAGGACACTGCTCAATCTAAATAAGAGGGTTTGAGTCAGAGTCAGCTAGAATACAGGTTCCTGACAGGCCGGTTTCGCAAGCATGACCCTAAAGGCCTAGTTCTCCAACATGCTTCACAATTCTTTTCTTTTTGGCCATACATGCATGATAAGTTTGAAGATGAGATTTTTACAGAATGTGCTCAGGACTGGGAGGAGGTATTACAGAGAAAAGAGAACCCGAACATGACTAGGTTCAAAGCTATGAGTATGGATGAGCAGGTTGAAATAATAGAACAATCGACTGAAGAAGCTCTCAAGGTTAGAGGAGAAATCAAAGCAGCAGAAACCACAGAGGCACAAAGGAGGGGGTTGTTATTACTAGAAGGAGCCCAAAGAATCATCGACCAACTAGAGAACGATCCTCAACTAATAGAAATGACAAGGATCCCCCTAGATGACCCAATAACAATCATAGAGGAGCTAAATGGCTCAAAGTCAACACAACTGGAGGAAACCACTGGTCTGAAAATCCCAGACTTCCATCACCACAGGTCAGATCGTCGGTGACCATTCCAATCCAGTATGAGGTTCCAAGAACACCAGGTGAAACAGGTGTGTCTAATCCCTTGTTTGATACGATGACCATGTATGATGAGGAGGAGAGTTCGGAGGTCTCACTTATAACTCTGATACCAATTACAGAGGAGAACAAACCAGGGGGAACATATGCTCCAAGTCCCGATGCATCCATTCCAAACCCTCTGCAAGGCAACCATGAGGTCGAAAGTGTCTTAGGTACTGAGTTACTAGACCTATCGAGGACCCCAAAAGACAACTCCAGGGATGAGCTAGGTTTAGGTGGACAAAAAGAGGAATTGCAACAGCCGAAGAGGGGCACCTCGATAGCCGATCATCAAGTAAGTACTGAGCCTATCACTCACTCTTCAATTTTGGATGATACCTCACCAGCTGATGAACACCAGATGGAGGTCGATCCATTAAAACATATGGAATAAGTACAAGAACCAGTCCTGTAACAAATACATGCAGCAGGAAGCTTGGGCAACTTTCTGACCTGTGGAGAACAACAAATCCCTCAGCTCATTGATGAGGTCGTCGATATACAAGCGATCTCTTATGACAGGAAGAGGAAAACTATCATGAGGAGGACCACCAAGAAGAGAAGACTCACGTTCGATAGCTCGATTCTCATCACCACGGAGGAGAAGTTGCTCAGCATAGAACACGCAAAGACATATGAGCTCATCGACATAGGTATGGATATCATTGATGCCACATTGGATCGAGCAAGGCGAGATGAAAAGGAACTGGTCACTGCACTAAAGGAGCTAAATCATCTATGCCATTTGGCAAAATATTACCAAGACTCAACGCAGTCCACGGTGTTTCTAAAGAGTGAGTTCCAAGATGCATATGCAAAGTTCACAAGCAAAAGACATATTTTCACTGTAGGTGTAGCAGGTTTCCAAGAAGATACCCTTATGTCATAAGAAACCTGCAAGGATGTGGAGAGATGGTATGAAAAATCATACCAAGTGGTAGAACGAACTGACTACATCAGCGCAGTGCAGAAGGGTCGAGACACTGAGGAGCATGGTATTCGAGTGCTAAGGGATAACAACATCTCTGAGATCAGGAAAGCAATGGAATATTGGGTAAGTATGGCCCAGGAACCTCAGTGAGAGATACAAAATAAGTGGACCGAGTGCAAAAGAGGCTGGGAAAATATCAATCGAGAGATGAAAGACATTGGCCTCCCAGAATTCGGCTCACCCAAAGATTTTGTCGACTTGCATGAAATAGTCAAATGACATGTAGAACAAGACTCAGCATGGGTAGTGGAGATCACACATGTGGTAAGCATGACATCGTGTTAAATACAACAGTTTATGGAACATCCGATCAAGGCTCGTGCAATTCTGCAGCGTTTGAGTGCCAAAATCATCAAATACAAAGAGCAGACAATAGAAGTGAAATAAATCCTTTCAACCCCGATGGATCAACACAGATTCCCATTTGCTAACACATGTGAGGATCTCTTCGTCAAGTGGTCAGAATATGAGAAGTGTCAACCACTCCAGTAGAACCACAAGATGATTTCTAGAGAATAAAAAGATCAAGCGCCACATGGAAATATTTTGTTTTACTTAACACAAACTTGTAGCAACTATTTTTAGTTAGTGATTCTTTATAAATAAGGGGATTGACCTTTTAGAAAGGGTCTATGGTTTTGGGAAAAGACCCTCTTTATTGAGAATTATAAGGAACTATTTCTGAACAACCTTAATTGAGAAGTCTTGTTTAGGACCAGAGACAAATTTTTGTTTTTCATCAAAGGCGTTATGTGATTGGATTGAGAAGGAACTACTGCCAACTTTTATTTCAGTAATTGATGTTGTAATGAGTAAGAGTTTTTGAATCTATTGATAAGCTATATGTTTCAATATTTTAGCAGTTCTTTTGTTCTTAATGATGAAAAGCAAATCGTTGTGTTAATGTGTGATTGATGGAAGAGATAAGGAAACTATTTTTCTTGCACTCATCTTATTGCATGTGTATTTTCTTTCGATAATTGTATCTCAGCCAATGTTGAAATACCAACAAGTTAATGTATTATTACCAGACTTGTAATAGGTGTGAATATCGTTGTCTGCATGCTTGAGCACGAGGGTTATCCTAGGCTCAGCCTTCTTCGGTAGTTAAGAATCCCTTCTATCATTTGGTTTATACCAGCACACCTCATTTTATCAGACTCGTCTAATAAAAGAAAAGACAAAAAGAAAACGTGTAATCTGAAGGAGGAACTTTCACAGAAAGATATCCTGTCAATCACTAGGTAAATCCCATCGATAAATTAGCTAGATCGAAAGATCTGGAGAACCATTCCACCATCAAACATTGCAGAGTCTAATTGGGCCTCTAAGGCGATTTTGGTTCCTACTGTTGAGTTAAAGGGATCTCGGACCCCTCAACACAACCCTCCTATACTGTTGAGCATTTGTTTAGTTTCAAAAGGGAGGGATTTAATGCACATGTTTGGGTGGTTCTTTTATTAGATGTGGTTTAGTTGGCATGTTACATGTGACTTGTGGAATCTTGGAGGGTGTACTTGTTTGTCTTTGCAAAACCTTTCCAAGTGAAATCTATCATGGGGCAATTATTCCATTTTGACCTTCATGGGGGTTTCAGAACCCCTAGGATGTATTGTCCCCATTGTTGGACATTATTATGTTACATAGTGTTATGCTTACCAGAGTAACCAGATGGGGGTGACAATGAGTTCAAGAGATATTGAGGGGTTTTATTGGGCTCGACTTACATCGTTCATCATATTTCATCATCGGGATCCATTCCGCACAACTAGGCTTTGGTTATGTTGCATTCCGACGATTTGTAATTTTGAGTTATTATGGGTCATATTTTAATTAATTCACTAAGAATGTCATTTTGGAAATAATACTTGGAGAAAAATCTTAGTGTAATAGCTCATCGTAATCGGGATGAAGAGCACTATAGGATTAGATGATGAGAAGTGACTTTCAGTGGCCGGAGAAGCCACAGGGATGAATAAATCACTTTTCAAAGGCAAAAAGGCCAATTAATTAATAAAGTGATTTAATTAAAGAATAATAAAAATAAAGTAAAAGTCACTTGGAGGGAAAAGGTGAACATGGGGGATAAAAGAGAGATAGGGTCCTCTATTCTCTCATTATGTTGATTATCATTTTGATGTATGGCTTCTTGCTAAAGAGCCCATGATACGTGGGGGTTTTGAGGGTTTTGACTGAACAAACCCTAGAGATCAGCTCGGTAGTCAAATATCCCACCTTTCTTGATCCAAGTTTGGTCAAGGAGGTGAAATATTCCTCCCTCACCATTCTACATCAGTTTCTATTCAGTTCCAGGAGGAGTTGAGAAAGCACGACACAATTTTGGAGTCTTTTTGCAGGTTAGGCACATTTGTTGAGAAGGATAGGTTTGATTTGGTTTATAGTGTCTAGATCTTCAATATATCTTGTTCTAGGATTGATTGTCATCACCCCAATGCCTTTTCGCATCATTGTTTGAGTGGATTCTTCAACCCATTCATCCTATCATTTAGGAGGGCGTGTTTCTCTCAAGGAGGGCGCATTGTGCATAGGGGATCTAGTATTTTGGAGGGTGAGATCTCACCCAACAGTTAGGAGATTCACCAGAGGGGTTTCATATCACCCAATCTACATTTTGGCACTTGGTTTTAGTGATTCATAGGTCATCTTCTTAGAGGCCAAACTTCCTCGGGCTTCTACAGCCAGAAAGGGTGCACTTTGCTAGAGGAGGGCAACACATACATCGAGGGCTCTTAAATATCTTCTGTATTCAGCTTGGAGGATTCTTAGGAGGTCATGTTAGCAACAATTCTTGTCTTGGGCCCGAGAGCATCCAGAGCTGCAGGTTGCACGAAGAACGCCCAAGCGTAGCACGTAAAGCCCCATTTCAGGCTAAAAATCAAGTGAGCGGGCGAAATTACGTTGTCAACGGCCCGGATTCATCTATAAAAGCAGATCAACGATCGGTGGGAAATCGCGGTTAACGAAGTTGCGTTGAGGTTAGCGCAATGGATAGCGCCCATATTATGTGCAGGGAAAGATAACATCCATCCATCCAGAAGACGCGTGGCGCGGGATCTAGTCGCGTCGGCATTTCGGCATTCGGGGATTCGAAGGGTGAAGGTTCCTTGTTGTCCTATGTCTCGAAACCCCGAACCCCGAAAGCACCAAAGGCGCCCAAAGTCAGGCCCGCAGTATTACGGGGCAATCTTAGTCGTCCACTCGTAGGAGACACCTGGCGCGCGATTAGGTTCCTCGTCATTTCACCCATCGCGATTCCAAGGCTCAAGGTACAGCATCGTCATGAGATTTCAGAACCGTCAGATCTAGAGGGACGCGTGGCGCTAGATTAAGCCGTCTCGGTGTTTCGCTCATCGTAATTTCAAGAAGCAGGGATCAGCCCCTTCCTATTCGCGAACGCTGAAAGCGCCTTTGACAGTAAACACAGGGTCACAGCCTGTGGTCACTGGGGAAAGAAAGAGCTGCACAAAAGGGGCCAAAGGCGTCGGGTTTCAGTCACAGAGAGGCCCGTCATGACCTCCAGTTGCCATCGGGCCTGACCTCTATCCTGGTCTGCGCTTGGAGCAAATGAAGGCAAGAAGGGGTGGTTGAAACCTCTCCTCATTCATTAAGTGTGAGGTATGGAGGGTCTGGSAAGTAATCTACTCGAGGGGATCCTGTGTACCCGTTTTTCTAGAGAAGTCATGCTAAGTTCTCAACTAGCCGGAGGAGGTCTGCACACGCTAGCTCAGTTTTTAATGGTTCAGTTACTCCCCTTACAAGAGCCATGTGCAGTTAAAGTGGMGCTTGAAGAAGGATATCARTATGAGTTTGACTGAAGGGACACCAAGCCTTGGGCGACTGGGCACGCCTCTGTTAGGCGAATTTCTCTGAGTATATAAACTCAGTCTTTGTATTTTGTAAAGTATCGATGGTTGAGCAAGGTTCCTGGTTGCAAAGCTTTAATGAAGCACTATTTTCCTGGTTATGTGTGGACTCTTGAGACTTCCTGTCTTATGAATGTTAGTTTCTTTCACGTCTTTGTTTACACTATATTAGAATGGCTCGGAATTGGAGAATCCAGTCGAGTTGTAACTGTTAGAGGATGATGTAGATTTGATCACTGTAACAGTTTCACTGTTTCTAATTGGTCCCTGTGATTTTCTTAGCGCTGAACGACTTGGAATTAGAGAATCCAGTCAAGTCCCCCCTTTCAGTTTCTCGAAGCTCTGAACCAGAGGATCTCGCATTCAGAGATTTTCTTCTACAAATTACTGAAAGGCCTGTTTCCTGAGGTAGTTTGTCCACTCCTCTCACCAAGTCTTCAACCTGCTCATTTTCAAATCAACCCACTGACTGAAGTTAGATCAAGACCTCCTTTGTTCCTCGCATGCTGGACCCAATCCCTGAGTTTGAGTGATATCTTCCCGAGTCTCTACCCATTTGATCACCCATTAAAACTATCGTGACATAAAAACTGATGGGCGTCGGGCTCTGCTCCTGCTGCAATCCAGGAGTGACTTCTGACGCTAACAGGTCATATCCTCATCATTATATTGTATTTTGGAGGCACTATCAGCCACATGCATTATCCTTCTATATATGATCCAGATATGTTATACTATTGTATGGAGGTTAGCTATATATGACTAATAAATCATATTTGAGGTATATGTGCCATTAACTTGAGTTGCTTCTACTGTATCTTGTTGTGTATATGTTATTGGCTACATTGCTATCTTTTAATTGCTGCAAATATCATCAAAACTTTCACAATAAACCCTAGCACAACTCTAAAAGAAATAACTGTTAAGTGTTTGACAAAATACCACAACCAAAAAAAAACATAAAGACCTCAATGTTCCAAGCAATAATGGTTGGGAACATTATAGTGGTATCATAGAAAATTTCCTTCGCCATCTTGTGATATGCATTGATGATCTAGAGGAGAGATGGAATTTCCGGATTTTGAAGAGGAGATCATATATTGTAATGAAGAATATTACGCCCTTAGTGAGACATTCAGGGCTCAAGTAACATTCCAATAGTTTGTATCCATCAAAAATCCTAGGTGGAGCATAGATGAGGTTACACATTGGGCCAAAAAGATGGAAGAAATCCATTATTGGGGCAGCATAGCAGAGGAAAATAGAGCCAAAGTAGTAAAGGAGGTAGATACATCACTACCAACTAGTAGATGGAAGGAAGCATAGATTGAGCCTACACCCATTAGGTGCAGGGAACTTTGCTACAGTTGAAAAGTGCCTTGGAAGATAGATCATAGATGCACTGGTAAAGGGAAGGTGCACATTGTTGAGGTGCACTACGATAGTGAGGATGAGGAGATGCATGAGGATGCAACCATAGATGCCTATTTAGAGCAGTCTGATGAGGGTAGTGACTCTTACACATCTGATGGACAGTTGGATGGATAGGATGATAATGCATGTTCCTTGGCTTCCCTATCAGACAATTTTGAGGACTCAACACTTCAGCATAGTGGTGACACTTGTGGGGATTCATATGTTTTAGCACCTGGTATGAGTTCAAGTGTGGGGGATATTGTTCCTCCCATGGAGTTGAGCATGACATAGTCCTTACCCTCTCAGATATTTACGATAGACATGACACAGGAGGATATCAATAGCATTCTAGAGGTGGTAGAGGAGCCTTGTGTAGTATTTGAACACAAGGGACATATGGATCTACAGGTCTAGGAGGAGAGGCATGGCTTGGAGCTAATTGACTATATGCATTCCTACTAGTATGAGGAAAGTGAGTCACCTCTTTTGGGGAGTCTATTGTTATATTAGGTTGTGGAGACTGACAGTTTGATGGGATACTCACTTCCAGGACTGGTCTAAAGTGATGAGAATGCACTCCTTATTGGTCAAGATGACCATATATCATGTTTGGACACATCTGTATGGGATCCAGGTGCAAATGACATTAGTCGAGTGAGCACAAAGGAGGATACAACTGCCCATATAGGATCCAATGCGATTCAGATGGGGGTAGCAGTTGGTGATGGGGTCCAGTGGCATACATGAGCACTCAGTAACACAGTGGACAATGAGCAGTTCAATGCCTTATCTTTTGAGGAGTGTGTTGTTGGGGATTCCATTGTTGACACTAGAAGTGAGAGGCATGAGGTAGCACCTTAGCAGGATTGTGATCAAGAGTCATGACACTTGATAGGTCAATTGAGAGTCAATGAGGACATGATCATGGCAACCACTAGATGCATTAATGATACACATGCATTGGTAGCAAGTTATTGTTAGAGGGCCTTGATGGAATATGATAGTTCATATGGGGGGCTTTCCATTGATGACTTCCATACACTCAGGGAGAGAGTGACTGTGATGAGGTTTGACTACCAACAGTTGTTGATGGATAGAGATTACTTATTGGAGGTTGGCGAGATGTATCACGGGGCACAAAGGGAGAAGGAGATATAAGTGGACCAACTCACTCATGAGTTGGTGACCACATGTGGATCCTTGGAAGGTACACACACAACCCTTCAGAAATCAAGGTCCATATTAGAGGATCTCCTTGATGAGACTAGTCGGGGATCCACTACATCTATCTCAACAGAGAGCCAGATGTTTACTTCAACTACTTCTCCATAGGATGTTGGTGGGTTGGTAGAGGAGCACTAGTTGACGGAGGTGCATGAGGGACACACAAGATCACTGATGGATATGTAGAGATGTGACCAGGAGATGTTGGAGGATATCTATGTGTCACAAGGACTACCATTCATGGGGGGTTTTGAGACATTTGGTCTTACACATACACCTGGGGATTCTAGAGCCAGGGGCAGTTATGAGGACACTTCCATTGGTGTTTCAGGAGTGGATGACATCCATATAAAGGTTGACCCAATAGTACACCTTGGATACATGTTGATGCAGGAGGACACAAAGGCTTGCATGAGTATACATGGGCATATGATGATGAGAGTTGGTTCACAGGGTCTTGCAGAGGTGTACAATGGGATTCAGGGGATGCATTGGATTGCAGGGAGGAGACATACTTAGTGGAGCATGGAGATTCCTCTCCCTTGGAGAAGTACATAGTTCTGGGAGATCACTTTCCCAGTAGCAACAACTATATGAGTGATGATGAAGGGAGAGTGATTGACCAACAATTTGTGAAGTTACAGACTATTGTACCCGATGGTTGGAGTTTAGTGATGAGTACAGACAATTATTCACCATGGGTGTCAACGAATGAGCTTTTGGTCAAGTCCTTTGGATTGACCAAAGTCTATGACACTTTCCAGTCCTACATAGAGTAGCATTTATTTTTGTTATCCTTCCCCGATGCTTTCATCATAGACATCAACATAGGGCAAGATAGACAGTGGCAGGGGACATGGAGAGTTGGTATGCAGAGACCACTTGACAGGAGTGACTGGATTATATACAACAAGATAGGGTTGGTTCAATTGAGACAATCATATGAGGCTTGGGGAGTGATGGAAAGCGTCCTCATCCATGGGACATAATATGTTCCAAATATGGATACAGGTTCAAAGTCTCATCAGGATGAGGTCTAGGAGTAGAGATGGACAAGTGTTTCTGATGAGATCTATGAGATCAATTGGCAAGAGGTATGGTCGCAACAGGCAACGTTAGGGATATTGATGACCGTACATGATGTATCTATGGTTGGATAGCTTGGCTATTTCAGGAGTCGTCAACATGAAAGAGATAGATTCTCCTTGGGGAATCTCAATGATGATGTCATGAGACACATGGAGGCATGTTTGGAGAACATGACTCCACAAACAACAGTGTGGATTGGTAGGGAGGCCGAGTTTAGTGATTATGGACAGGACAACATGACTATCAACATACTTTGGCCAAAGGTTTACAATTTGTGGGCATTGAGATACTTGGTATTGTTAGGATATTTAGACACTTAGGAGTTAGTTAAGATCTACTTGGTCTAATATGT
>JZKD02S2397598.1:269617-290741 GCA_000966675.3 Picea glauca
ATATGCAAAAGTTACGACCCCGGGAAGTTGATGTACTGACTTACCCAAACGGGGCCCACATGACTTTTGGCGCTTCATCTCCTAGGGTTAGGTTTTTGGATGTCTAGGGTTTTTTTGGCATTATTGTTTATTGTAAAAAGGCCTTCAGAGCCTCATTGTAATGATCTTCTTGCGAATGAGCACAGTCGTCACATCTCTTCTCAGAGATAAGCCGCCACCATTCCAGCAAGCTTGTTTCCGCTGCATTTTACAGTTTCCAGCTTATTTCTTTACTGAATAGAAAACCAATTTTACTATATCTCTGTTATTTTGTGTTCAACATTTGTTAATAATCTATATTCATTTCATTCTGCTCTTAAAATCCAGATCAATGGTATCAGAGCGGTCTGCTCCTTGTCGTCTTAATGCATGTCCCCAACGAGGTCGGAGTAAAAAGACTTGGGTCTTGAGCTTGTTTCTCTTGAGGAAAAAAAATCTCGCACGCACAAGCGACCTCTCATGGCAGGAGAAAAGAAAGATGATGAGATAGGAGATCCTTTCAAATTTTTGATTGAGGAAGCCCTCACGCAATAGAGGAACGAGATGATGGATAGTTTCGCGCAAATCCTTCAGCGGCTACCAACAGGCGACGCATCTTCTTCGAACGGAGGCACCACCCCCTTCAAGGTACAAATAAACTTTGATATTCCTATATTTGAAGGTCAAATAGATGCAGATGTTGTAGACAAGTGGTTGAATCTACTAGAAGGGTATTTTTCTGTCCATAAATTTTCAAATAGAGAAAATATTACTTTTTCACTCCTCAAAGTCGTTCCCCATGTCAAAGATTGGTGGGAAACGTTCTGTGAGCAAAAGGAAACATAGGAACCCTCATTATTTTAAATCACAACCACCTGGGAATCCTTTAGGGATGCTATTAAGGAACAATACTACCATGTCGAAAGTTATGACGACCTGTATACCAAATGGACCACACTGCGGCAAGAAAGAGACCAAGCAGTGCCAGATTTCACAAATATCTTCCATACCTTTCACACCAAGCTGGGTATCAAAGATTCAGAGTGACATCTGGTGCTCAAGTATCGCGATGCTCTGCATAGATACATCCAAACAAAAATGGAATTTTTGGACATCTCATCCTTGCGCGCGGCCTACAATTATGCCTTCAAAATCGAGCAGAAGCTCAAACAAAAGACATGGCTATTTGGGCCTGGGAACCCCTCACAACAAAAGCCAGGAAAGGGTGGCCCCAACCCATAGAAAAAAGGATAGAGAAAAGATGGAAATTATCAAAGCAACCAGACCAATCCGTAAGCAAAGAAGCACACCAGAAAGACAAAGAAAGACACCGGGAAGTGGTGCGACTTCCATAAGAGCCCTTGGCATAACACTGGTGACTGCCGCTCAAAGCAGTCGCTGGTGGCCGAAGTGAAAGCCTCTAAATCAGATGCAGATTCTGACTCTGAGCCAGAACCAGAAAGGGGAAGATGGATCATTGACCCGGAACCTAGTGCCATCGTTGCTACCACTAAGCTCCAGCCTGGTGAACCAGACGAACTAGAAGAAGGAGAGCACCTCTTCCATTCACAGAAGTGGGTAAAAGGCAACCCATTGCACTTCATCGTTGACAACAGTAGCAAGAAGAACCTCATCTCATGTGAGGTCACCAAGCGGTTGGCCCTGCCAACCACGTCGCACCCACAACCCTACGCCATTGGATGGCTCCGCCAAGGAAGAGATCTCTGCGTCAGCCAACAGTGTCGACTGTCGTATGACATCAAGCCCTTCAAAGACAAGGTATTGTGTGACGTTTCTCCTCTCGAAGTTTGTGATGTTCTTTTGGGCCAACCTTATTTATAGAAACATCATGCTGTATATGAGTCTAGGCCTCGTAGTGTTATTATTACGTTGAATAGGAAATTGTACAAGATACCCAAGGTTGTCCCACCTAGTGCTATTTCCCTGATCTCTGCTAAGCAATGCAGGAAGGTCTTGTCTTAGATGGGGAAGTTTGTCTTGTTCGTGATTCGCTCTAAGAATAAGAGAAAGATCAAAGCCACATCTAGGGTCTCTACGACCGACCTCTCCACACAACAAAAGCAAGTAGATAAGGTCATGGAAGAACACTCGGATATCTTCTCCTCACCTACAGGGGTACCTCTACATTGCCAGGTCAAGCAACCCATCGATATGACCCCCGACACATCGCTGTCCAATGGGCTAGTCTACCATCGCTCTTTGTTAGAGAATGAGGAGATCAAGCGACAGATCCAAGAACTGCTCCACGAGGGGCACATCTGTCTCAACTCATCACCTTGTGAGAGCCCAATAGTGCTGGTACAGAAGAAAGATGGAACCTGGCGACTCTGTATTGATTACCGGGCTCTGAATAAAATCACAGTCAGAAATCGGTACCCAATTCCCCAAATCGACTACCTCCTTGATCAACTTATGGGGGCCAAATACTTCAGTAAGATTGATCTGAAGTCTGGCTACAACCAGGTCTCGATAGAAAAGAAAGATGTATGGAAGACCGCCTTCAAGTCAAAGGAAGGCCTTTTTGAATGGTTGGTCATGCCCTTTGGTTTGACAAATGCTCTAGCCACTTTCATGAGGATGATGGACGATATCCCGCGACCATTCTCCAATAATTTTGTAGTGGTGTATTTGGATGAAATTCTAATTTACAACAGGACTTGTGCCGAACACTTGTAGCATATTCAACAGGTTCTGCACACCCTGCGACAACACAAGCTATACGTCAACTTGGAAAAATGCTCCTTCGGCATGGACAAGGTCCATTACCTGGGCTACATCATTGATTAACATGGCATACATGTGGATCCAGCCAAGATCCAAGTCATCCGTGACTGGCCAGCCCCAACCACACTCACTGAGCTTTGGAGCTTCTTGGGCCTTGCCAATTTCTACCACAAGTTCATGCTGGGATTCTCCCATATTGCATGGCCCCTCAGCCAAATAAACAGGGGTGGTGGTAAGGAAAATTTTGCATGGGGCCGGTCCCAACAACAAGCGTTTGATGATTTGAAGTAGCGCTTGTGCTTAGCCCCAGGACTTTCAATACCAAACCTACAACATCCCTTTGAGATCAAGACAGATGCTTCAGACTATGATGTGGGCGCTATTCTCACTCAACACAACCACCCCGTGGCCTATCATAGTGAGACACTATCAGATACTATCCATAAGTACCCTACTTACGACAAAGAAATGTACTCCATTGTGAAATACTGTCGCCAGTGGAGACATTACATTCTTTGGAAGGAGACAGTCATCCACACTAATTGTAAGCCACTGCAGTTCATGCAGACACAAGGAAAATTGCAGAATGACTGCCATCAAAAGTGGTCCACATACTTGCAGCAATTCCACCTCAACATCAAGTATAAAACATGAATCACCAATCGCGTCGTTGATTGCCTCAGCAGACCACCAGTCATGACACTCACCATGGTGCTAGACTCTTCCGGCCATGAGACCTCTAGATGGCCCCAACTCTATGAGACAGACCTTGACTTCGCCGCCACCTACCAAATGTTGGGTGCAAATGTAGTTGTCAATAATTTCCATCTTCAGGATGGGTTGTTGTGTCGTCTGGGCCATATCTGTGTTCCATCAAGTGAGCGAGCAAAGTTGATATGGGAAGCCCACTACAGTCGGGTGGTAGGACACTTCGGTGTCGAAAAGACAGTGGCGATCCTACAAAGACATTTCTACTGGCCGAAACTTCGACAGGAGGTCAACAAGTATATCAAGTCTTGCACTGCTTGCGCTATTGCCAAACCGACCACTAAGAAACATGTCCTGTACACCCCTCTTCCTACTCCTGACAGGCCATGGGAATCCATATTAATGGACTACATGTCGGGCCTCCCATCCACCAAGCGGGGAAATGACTGTGTTTTTGTGGTTGTTGATTGCCTTTCTAAGATGGTGATTCTGGTTGCCTGCAAGAAGAGCATCACAGCAGAGGCCACTGCCAAGCTCTTCTTTGAATGAGTCTAGGTACATTTTGGAATCCCACAAACCATTATCTCAGATCGGGATAGTTGATTTCTCAGCACATTCTGGTCGAGCCTCTGGTCATTGCTGGACACCAAGCTCACCAAATCCACGACCTTCCACCCCCAGACAAATGGCCAAACCGAGGTTGAAATAGAATGATTGTGCATATCTTTCGCATGTATAATTAAAAGCACCACCGCAAATGGGATGAGAGCCTTCCCTATGTCCAACATAGATACAACTGAGCTCTGCATAGCTCAACCGGCCATAGCCCCTTTCAGATGGGGTTGGGATTCTAACCATTGGGTCCCATAGATGTTGCACTTCCCCTTGCGGTCACCTCGACCGACTCATCTCCTGCTCCAACTGAAGCTAAAAAAGGCACCCAGTTCATTGAGTGGATCCAACACATCTGCCAATAGGTTCAGGGTATCCTACAGAAGTCCAATGACAAATACAAACAACGCCATGATCAACATCGGGTGCCACATAAGTTTCAGGTGGGCGACAAAGTTTGGTTGCAATTGCAGAAAGAATGCCTTACAAGACCCCATCGAAAGCTTCTCCCACTCCGTTATGGGCCATACACTATCACCAAGGCCATGGGGGATAATTTGTTTGAGCTCAACATTCCTCCTTTCCTTAGCCTGCACCCAGTGTTCAACGTGGACCTCCTTCGGCCTTATTTCCCACTATTATTGGACACCTTAGATGTAGCAAAACATCTAACACCAACAGAGCTCAATCCCGAATGCATACAATAGGCATCCAGTGATCAGATTGTGGACACATAGATCAAGGGAAATCGACAACAAAGGATCCAACTTTATCGAGTCATCAAAGTAGGGCAGCTCTTGCACCAAGGCAAGTGGCTCACCTGGGGGCAAATTCAGCAGAAATTTCCTCATCTAATGGGGGAACTCAATGCAATGGAGACCATTGCTTCCTAAGGAGGGATGAATGATCCAAGTGGATATTGGTGGCCACCCACCTTTTCCAGCTGGCTCAAAACAACTTTCTAGCAATTTTGATAATTTACTATTTTTAGCAGTTTTTCGGGTCCTGAACTTCCGGAGTCGTTTTGAGGCCCTAAATGACATTTTTTGGGGTATGCTGCGATCACAAAATTTCATCTCATGAAATTTTGTGCAACTGTTGTAGTCCTCGGATATATCTTTCCAATGGGCTATCATACGCCTAAAACGAAGATCGTATGCAAAAGTTACGACCCCGAGAAGTTGATGTATTGACTTACCCAAACTGGGCCCACATGATTTTTGGCGCTTCATCTCCTATGGTTAGGTTTTTGGATGTCTAGGGTTTTTTTAGAATTCTTGTTTATTGTAAAAAATCCTTCAGAGCCTCATTGTAATGATCTTCTTGCGAATGAGCGCATCCGTCACATCTCTTCTCAGAGATAAGCCACCACCATTCCAACAAGCTTGTTTCCACTGCATTTTATAGTTTCTAGCTTATTTCTTTATTGAATAGAAAACCAATTTTACTGTATCTCTGTTATTTTGTGTTAAGCCCTATTAATAATCTATATTCATTTCGGTCTGCTCATAAATTCCAGATCATCTAGTTTTGCAACCAAAACAGTGGCAGCCGGATTGGTTGACATCAAAATTCTAAACATGTTGGGTATCCTACATTTTGGAAGGGGTTGCGATGTAAACAACTGCGTTAAGCAGCTGATGGCAGTCACCCACATAGGGTATCTATGGGTTGAAGAGCCTGTCTCTATAGACATGGAGCTAATTGCGTATATTATAGGGCTGCCATCTTGGGGGGATAATCTCGTGCAGTACCTCGACGACAACACAAAGGAGAAGGCGCTGGCAGAGGAGATGAAAAAGACATATGGAATAGAGAGAGGGTCACATAGAATCATCATCAAGCACATGAGCGATGCAACAATGAGGCTGGCCACCAAACTCATGGCTTGCAAGTTTATTAGGAAGTGTTGCAAGGAGGAAGTCCCTGCAGGGGTTGTCGTGCCTGCAACACAGTGTGCGGAGGGCACTATGCTTAGCTGGGCTCCGTACTTGTTAAACCTGTTCCTTGAGGATTGTAGAGACACGGAAGATCTGGGGACAAATTTTCATTACTCTTGGATACTCATCTTGATCTCCTTGATCAGATGGAGGGAGCCTTGATATACATACTTTTGTGAGCAGATGAGTCGTTGCCGTGTAGCACGGTACACATCGTTGGGGAGCATTTTGGACTCCAAAGCCAGAAGTACAAATGCAAGCATGTTCATAAAGTATTACAATGACCTCCAAGAAAGCATTGCCAACACCTGGTGAATTACTCCATAAGTGATCACGCAATACTGGGACATCACCAAATTCAAAACAACCAGGCACACCGTATGGATCCAAGCACGAAAGGATCCCGAGAAGGAATGGCTACAATTGCGATACTGCGTCAAGGAAGAAGACATAAAGAGGACAATCAAGGATTGGCAAGATGACTGGAGAATTCCAGTTCTCACTCGAGAGATGCCCACAGGTAAGGAGGATGATGCAGGGCAAGATCAGACACATGCCAGAGATAAAGTTGTGCCTAAGAATCCAAATCCAAGTCAGAAGCCGACACAACAAAAGAAGGGGGGTGTGCCAAAGAAAGGCAACCAAGCTGGGAAAAAGGAAACCATCCAGGCACCGAAAGAACAAGAAAAAGGGGTTGCGACAACAAAAGGAACGACATCGAGTGTTACCCCACATGAACAAGGCTAGACCAAGAGGCTGATCATACACACTGGGGGTGCATGCAAAAAGGCCAAGGTGCACAAGCAGCCGCTGGAATATACAATCATCGAGGATGACATAGACCTCTTGGCCGAAAGAGTCCATGACTGGGCAGTTGAGGATTTTGAATACGTCCAACACCAAAGGGACCGAATTCAGGATGAGATGGCCGACATAAAGTAGGTCCTAGAGTAGATCAGATAAGCATAGAGGGCAGACAGAGGAACATAGTCATTCCCTACAACTTCATAAGCAAGAGCCAAGGATGCGTTGAGAGAACAGGAGATGATCCAGACAATAGCACATGCGAGCCTGACCTTCCACATTACACCCAACATGTTGCACAGGGATGAGATTGTAAGCCAGACACCCTTGAAATATCTGGTGTAGATACAATTGGTAATGGGGCAGATACCAACCAAGGCACTATACAAACTACAAGTCAGTGTTTTGTAGGAGGTGCAGTCACACACATGAACAAATGCAACAGAGTTGCAACACACAAAGGACAACAAAGAGGAGTTGGAGTTGGTGCTCGATCAAGACAAGATCGAGACCAAAGATGAGAAATATCATGTGGATAGGCTCGAGCAGGGAGTGGTTGTAGACTATGACAGAATTCCAAAGAGAGCGCAAATAGAAGAGCCCATGACAACGCAAAAAATTGATCAGATGGTGAAAACAATTGATCAATACATGCAGGAGATAGAGAACTTCGAGAACAACTCATTCCTACCACTCCCGCAGAGGTGAAGGAACAAAGGAATCAAGAAGCAGCCAGACAAATGGATGAAATGGAACGACAAGTCAACACACCTGTCGATTTGTTTGATAGGGAAACACAACTATGGAAAAAGCTAGAGGAAGATCAACAGGTCCAACACTGGGACCAAGAAGAGGAAAAGATAAGCACAGCCATCCAGGACCTCAAGCAGAGGCAGAAAATGATGAAGATCACCGAGCGCCTCAAAGGAATGAAAGACATGAAGAAGTTGGAAGCAGAGCTAGAAGCTGCACAGACACTGAACAAGGATCGATAAGCTGAAATGGAACCTCTCCAAGAGCTAGCAGTGGAGATCATTACACAGGCAGAAGAGGCAAAGAAGAACATGGCGCAAACACAGGGAGAGTGCAGAGAAATGATCGCGAAAGATATCACAATGCAAGTGTTAGATGTGCTCAAAGAAAAGATCGTGCAAGCTCAAACACAATCAAGGGAACTCACATACAAGTTCCATACTCTAGCATGAGCTATTGAAGAAATGCGCAAAGCATAGGTGGCTCGGGATGAGTCACATGTCAGTGTTGGGGGCCTATTGGATGCAGACCCATTATGGGGAAAAGATTATTTTTGGGGAGAGAAGCACAAAGGGAAGAAAGGACAACTGGAAGGAAAAACAACACGTGCGAGGGAAGCATGTGAGGCGCGCATGCAAGGGATACCTAACTACATTAGGATTAGGGTTTTTGCAATATATTGTAAGGGATGATGAGCAAAGAGGAGGGATATAAGTAGTACTTAAGAGGTCTAAGGGAGAGATAAGGGACAGAAGAGGACCTGGGGGGGGTACCTGAGTTGTATAGATACAAAAGGAGATCAGTAGTACCTAGGAGGTAGGGAGAGTCTGGAAGTTGTAAGCTTTGTAAGAACTACAAAATTTGTAAGCTGGTGAGCTAGAGAAGAAGTGAGCAACTTGATCCCGAGGGTTAGATTGTAGGCTGAGAAGCCTGGTGCAATCTAGTCAGCCTCACAGGGATTGAGAATCATATTGATATTGTAAGATCCAAGATTGTAAACAAGTGTGGAATGACATACTATTGAGATGTAATAAAGAGCTTGAGAGCTAGATCTTTGTGGACGTAGACCAGGAGGGGGTGAACCACAGTAAAGCTTGTGTTATGTGATTGAATGTATGCATCTCTATTGTTGTTAAGAATTAAATGATAGATGAATGAATAAAGAAACTAGTTATATCTGATACTCTACATGCATGAGTAAGAATGATTGTTTTAATCAAGAGGTTAGAATAAATAAATAAAGATCACAAGGTACAACCACACATCTCCACTCATTGCCAGGCTGTAAGCACCTGAGTATTGCAGCCACCCATAGAGCTATCTTAGGTGAGACTGCGTAGTACACCCTGTGTATTATGTTGCCTTCTGGTTTACCAGGAGGGCCGATAGTTTTAGAGGGCTTTTGTTGGGAGGTTGTTACGTCTAAGCCTGGGTCAACTTATGACAATAAGGTAAGATCAGAGTAGATAACAGAGAAAGTAGAATAAGAAACCAACAACTTTCTTGCATTTGCATTTGTGTGTTCATTCGAGTGTATTTGCATTTGTTTTCATGCTTTGCTTCACATATTGTTTATTTCATTTATGCATAATTGTTATGATGCATTTGTTTGAATTACATTACATGTTAGTTAGAAGTTTTTGAAAGATGTAAAACTTTCTTTTTAAGGAATAGTCGTCAATTTAAAATTTTTGAATTTTTGATTATATGAATAAAGGGTGAGCAAGCCACCCCTCGATGCTCTAATATCTTGCTTGAGTATGTGTAGGCATGGGTCTTACCAGGATATTTTGAGGTTCTCATGTACTCTACAATGATCACATGTCCCCATTGAGGAGCCAGATGTTACCCCCCATGCCTATGGGTAAATAACGAAATGATGTCTCGAGTCCCATAGGTTGAATACATGGGGAGTTGAGAACCAGATGACGAGACAAAGCCCCTCCTCTCCACCACACATCACCATTCATCATCAACAACATAGCAACATCCACCACACCAGCTTAGCTCAGAAAGGACAATGGGTCTTGCTTCATGAGGTAATGAGTCCAGTCTCATGGTAAGTGTCACTTTAATACTTGAAGCATTTGAGCATGTTGCAAAGAGTCCTTTCTTTATTATGACAACATTTTCTTGGAAATTATACATTTTGCCTCTTTTCACCTTGGTGGTTGTCATGCTAAGTGGGTCACCCTCGGAAAAAGGGTTTCTACTAGGGGATCTCCTTGAAGGGTCATTGTACCACTCCCACTCATACTTACCGCTTTTCATATTTCTTCCACTCTGTTTCCTCATCTTTTTGGTTTTTGGGCTTACTGACCCCAAGAAGGGCTTATACCTTTTCATGGGAAGAAGGGGTTGAATGCCCAGAGGTGTTGTAGTTTGTAAAAGTTAAAATCCATAAATTATCCCTCTAGATGCTTGCCCTAATATCATGAGAGCAATGAAATTATTCTCCATAAAAAATGAAGGACCTTTAGAAAAATAAACATATAATTAATAAATGTCCTGCTTGTTGGGGGAATGCATTTGCAATGTCTTTTAATTCCTAGTGCATATGGCACTCAATGTGTTCCTAAATTCAAGTGGCATTGCAATGCTCTTTACTTTCCATTGCACATGACACTCAATGTTCAGACCATAATAAATTAATGGCAAATAAAAGGGCTTGGAAAAATGTTGCATTGCAAATGAGGCATGCAACACACCCTCCACGAAGGCACCCATAGATGAGACAATATGATCCCTTGATGTGTCAAGAACCACATGCCCAAAAGTCATACCCCCATTCATCTCATATTGACTACATGACTTAGAGAGGGTCTTCTTGGGAAACACTCATTGACTTGGGGATTGGCCTACCCAATAGGGCACCATGACGACCCTCCCATATTTAAATTTGGAAAATTTTGTAAGTTCTTTTAGCATTTGTTTAGTTTGAAAAGGGGGGATTTTAATGCACATGTTTGGGTGGTTCTTTTATTTAATGTGGCTTACTTGGCATGATACATGTGACTTGTGGACCCTTGGAGGGCGTACTTATTTGTCTTTGCAGGACCTTTCTAGGTGAAATCTATCCATGGAGGAATTATGCTATTTTGACCTTCATGGGGGGTTGAAAACCCCTAGGATGGATGTCGTACCCAATAGGATATGTAGAGCACCCTAGAGCCTTTGTCTGCAAAGGATAGAGGATGTTGCCTTTGGAGGCACTTTGACAACATTCAAGGATGACATCATAGCCCTTTGCACCTGGAAGTTGGCCTTTGGAGGTCTACGATGTCACTTTCTAAGCCTTTGACATCATTTGGAGGCTAGGGTTTGGTGGGCTTGATGGTTTTGAAGGTGGCGTGATGTGGTTTGAAGGAAGAAAATGCATGGCATAACACTCTAGCACATGAGAACTTGACACATGGCCTTTGGAGGCCCAACAATATGCATTTTGAGGCTCAACGTCTCACTTTTAGGCCCCACATCACCCTTATAGGGCATGACACCACCCTTTTTAGGGTTTTACTTTATTTAATTTTCATATTTGCAAGTTGTAAAAACAAATAAGGGAGTCGATCCTCTTTTAATTTGTTGTTGACAATTTTATGTGGACAAATTGGTTTATATAGCCTCATATAAATAGAGGTCCATCTCTTTTTCATTTTCATAACTCATCACTTGAGAATTTCATACTCTTGGACTAAAATTCTGGCCTCCTTGGGCAAATCACTATCTCTCTTTTTCATGTCATAATGGATGCAACACTTGTTATTTGGAGCAATAAAGGCTAGCGACTTCTCTTGGTGGTGTTTCTTTGGCATTTCGTGGATGATATCATGGTAGTAAGGGTATGTTGCATGCTATCTCTTGGATTGGTGAGTAATTTTCCACAATTTATTGTCATTTTACTTGTTCAAATTCAAGAAATATATCTAAAAACGTAGGAGGAGGAGTAAAAAGGATTACACCCTTCACCAAGGTTTAGTTTTCTTTGTCATTGAAAGGCTATGAGGATTGCCTCGGAGAGTAAGAAGGTTTACACCCTTGTTGCAAGGCTTGGCCATGGTCTAATTTCTCTAGGAAGTAAGAGGGTTTACACCCCTAGAGAAATCATTAAAATGCTAGTTCATCTTGGATTTTAAGCTAGACAATTTGAAAGGATTGTTGTTTGGTTTTATAAGGGTTTAAGTCCCAACAAATATCTCTTCTTCCTCTTCATTTAATTTGTCTTCCAAGGAAGAGACTCTATTCACCTAAATAATAAGGCACTAATATTTTCATTGGATATTAAATTTTGTTGCATTAATAAACGCGAATTTTACTTTATTCACTTTCATACTGCTGAAATTTACTTGTAAGCTGTCATAATTGATCTACTATTTACGAGCTATTGTTTGGGTGGCTTACTTGCTGAGTTTAGTGGTTAGAACTTGTTGTTGTAGCAAAAGTTTGGTAAAACCATTGGGATGTCATAATTACTTGTCGATGACACTCATTAACAACCCTCTCTTCCTATCAAAGTCTTGGTTTAAACATTGGAAGATTGTCTACTAATTGCTAGCATTGTTATCCAATATCATTTACTTCATTTTGATGGTTCAATTTGCAGCTGTTGTGATTCTTCATTGTTGATATATATATTTCCTTACTACTGCAATTTCGGGACAACAAGGTTTCTTTCCGATTCCCCATTGGGTTTGAGGCTTATATCATCATATATTGTCTTGTTTTGGTTTGTCTAACACTGTTTTGTAGGTACACAACCTTGGAAACCATTTACCAACTCCAAAGAATCTTTCCTCAAGACTCAAGTCTCACTTTAACCTTGACCTGTAGGGGTGTTCTTCTAGCTCCTTACTTTTTCCCTTGCAATCCCCCTAGGGTCACTCGGGTAACCTCCCTTGTGTTGGACTTGTCCTTCACTAAAACAAGGGGGATATCTATTGAGGTGACAGTGATAGTTGTCCTTGGTTGTGTCACATATTTGTTGCTTGGGTTGGTCTTTTCCCAAACTACAAACTGTGCGATAACAAACCACAAGTAAAATCTTCCTATCTAGGAACAATACTCCATTTGATCTCCTATACCTGTAATATAATTTGCACAAGGAATTTTCCTCTAAAAATGACACTTCTCTATATCATTTGGTATGTGGTCCATTCTATCTGTTGCAAGCAATTTAAATTAAGGAGTGCTCCTCCATATTATGCATTATTCTGGGTTTCAATCTCAAGTCTTCGGGAGTGTTAGGAGCCCATGGCGAGGTGTACATGTTGCTCGACATCCTTGGGGATGTAAAGGAAGTTAGGAGGAGCATGGAGAACATCACAATGAGTATAGGAGAAATGCAGTTCTAACTCTCCAACAAAATTGAGAAGATGGAGGTGTGGAGGGTGTTGTAGGTAGAGTACAAAGTGGATGAATCCACTAAGAGTAAGAATTGTCTCCACAAGGATGTTTCCAAGCACATTCTTTCTCTCAAAGGTTGGGAAAGGGATTCTAGGGACATTCTTTCTCATCCTTAGAAGCACGATACCTGAATTAATTGTTGTTCTATCTACTTCTCAAGATTCGCTTGCTTGTTTAGCCAACTTTGTGGATCCCCCCCCTTGACAATGTCTATGTCACCCTTGAATACTATCGAGTTGAGGAAAGCATGCAACGAAAGCCAGCGGTTATGAGCTCCAAAGACATAGCCTTCAAGTTTGGTTAAAATTTTCATTTTATGATTTGCAATGAAATGTTTTTCTTATTTTGAGTTCAAATAGTATATTAGTTATAACTCTCTAAACTCATTAGTAGGAGCACCATGTTAATTTATGTCATATTCTGTCCTACGAGGTTTTTTCTTCATATTCTGAATTACATAAATCAAGACAACATCATAATTGTACTTTGGTATCCAAGTAAAAGTGCAACATGGTTTGTTTTTTAATATAATTAATTGCTATTATTTATATAAAAAAGCAAGCACAAGGACAACTATACATAATTATCTGTTTAAATGTTGGTTGTATTGTGGTTTAGTGGTTCAAACAAGACATTCCCATCCTAATAACCCAAGTTCTAACGTTTTTGTTTGTTAGTTTGTCCGTGACATGTGAGACTAACCTGTGGCTAAGAAACCGTGACTTAGGGGCATCTAGGCTGTCAAAATCACCCGAGGATCGCACCCGGCCTGAGCCACACCAACTCTTAACATGGCTGGATTTTTTGTCCCCGTAGGTTTCGAACCGGTGACTTTAACATCACAGAGTGCCTTAACAACACACTCTATCATCGACTGTCTTACACCTCAGGGACAAACCCAAGTTCTAATGTTAATAAACATTGAATCATGCATTATAAATTGATTTAATTTTGATGAAATTTATATAAACATTATTTAAAACTAAATTTAAAAAATAAAATACAAAATCCTAATAATTATTAGTCTAAATATTCTTGTTTTGAAATAAATCTCTTATAAAATACAACATCATGTCTAAATATTCTTGCTTTGGAATAAATCTCTTATAAAATACAACATCATGTCTAAATATTCTTGCTTTGAAATAAATCTCTTATATAAAACTTTGAAATAAATCACTACTTGTTTTCTCTTTTTTATTTCCTTTTTATAGAAACAAGTATGATTTTGTTACGTCATCTCATTACAATTTCTAAATTTGGTAATTTGAACTTTCGTGGCCCATTTCGAGCCCTTCCTAATATTTTGTACTTGTTTTCTCTTTTTTATTTCCTTTTTATAGAAACAAATATGATTTTGTTACGTCATCTCATTACAATTTCTAAATTTGGTAATTTGAACTTTCGTGGCCCATTTCGAGCCCTTCCTAATATTTTGTAGGGTTCAAAATAGTGGGAAAACAATCGACATTGCTTTCTATCTTATAGAGTTCGATATTTTGAAGGGTTCAAAACAGTGGGAAAGCAATCGACATTGCTTTCTATGTTATAGAGTTCGTATAGGGTTTTCTATATGAGTAAAAGTATGTTCATAGTTGTTTTGTCATTTCAATGTTATATGGAAGTTACACCAATGCAAGGTGACTAGTTGTTATGTCATTTCAATGTCATATGGAGTTCACAACAATAACATGTTGCTTACAAAAACATAAAGCTTTTCAAGAAGATTGACAATAAATAAAGAGAATCTAAACCGTAAATCTAATGACACAGAAGAAAAGCTAAATCACTACCCGTAAAGAAAGAAAGGAATTATTTGGGCTTGTATCGCAACGAATTTTATTTAAAAAAACAGTGCAGGAGGACTAAGATAGAACACAAAGTAGAGCGAAGGCAGAAATGAGGCTCTATATTGTTGATATTATGGTAGCTGCGGGAGGTATTAACCTCCATTGTGACCTTTGACAAGATGAGAATATTCCGGAAGCAAGAAAATAATTGAATGTAACCCTTGAAGAGATGTCAGCTAAAGGAGATAATTAATATGAATTAATTAGTACCCAGAATGAGAAGTCGGCCTGAGCAGTCTGACCGAATTAGTATAAATACAGGGAGCCAGTCTTCACTTTACACACAACTCTCAGAATCGCAGAGAGACACTTGTGCGCACTGCTGTTGGACAGTCTCGTACGTAAGTCCTGGAGAAAGTGTTGCCGCCAGTTCTGAAGTCTATAGTTTCTATCTTTCTGGGTTGGACTCTCTGATCAACTTTGGTTACTTCTTGCTTGGTGCATTAGCCTTGCTTGGCTATTAATTTTCTACCAGGATTCTTCTCTCCGTCAAGGTTAAGGTGCTCGGGGGTGGCTTCGACCTATGGTTGGGTGACAATAGTGATATTGTCTATGGTTAAACGAGAACATTCTAACAGGTTATGGGCCCACACCTCCTTCATTCAGTCTAACCACTGGAAGGAAACATAGCCATAAGGATACTAACCTCGTTGAAGAACTTCTGCTAGGGTTTTCTAGCAGGAGTAGTTACCAAAGCATTGTCGCTAGGGTTACTAGCAGGTGCAATTGCAGAAACTCTAAAACCCTGATCCAACACCTTATGATGGAACATCTCGCTCAAGAAGAAGGTATTCAAGTGAGCCTTAGTCCAATGCACCTCTTGGCACTGTCAGAAGGCAGGAACGTCAAAGTTGAAATTTTGTATCAAAGCGTGACCAGTCACCAGTGAACCGAAGTCATGAATGAAAAGACTAGTCATCTACACTACTTAGCACTCACAGGAACGATTGAAGATGACATGTGGATAATTCACAGTGGAGATTCTAGGCATATGACGGGAGATCAAGCCAGACTCTCCAATCTAAATGAAAAGAAGACATCGCACAAGGTAGAGCTTGGAGACAAAAGCACTTACGCAGTTGAAGGAATTGGACAAGCCTCCGTCAAGTTGAAAATAGGTAACAATGTTCATTTGAGCAATGTCTTATATGTACATGGTTTAGAAAAGAATCTTGTATCCATATCTTGCCTAGAAGACAAAGGAAACATAATAGCTTTCGTAGATGAAAAAGTGTTGTCTTGGCATAAAGACTCTAGCATAGAGAATGCTAGGGTTATTGGAACCCGTGAAGGAAATCTATATAGATTACTAGAACAAAATGATGAAGCTCTTGTACATGATGAAGTCAATCCCAATGAACTTTGGAACAAAAGGTACGCTCATATTAACTATCAAGCATTACCTTTTCTCAAAAGATGGCTGAAGGAATACCAGAATTACAGTCTACACATGAAGGAATTTGCAAAGGATGTGCTCTTGGAAAGAATATCAAGAAACCATTCCCAAGCAACAACAATAGATCTAAGGAGATTCTAGATCTAATACATTTAGATGTTTGGGGTCCGATGCCAGTCAAATCTCTAGGAGGTTCTCTTTACTACGTAATCTTCATAGATGATTACTCAAGAAAGACTTGGTTATATCTCTTGAAGACAAAGGACGAAGTACTCAACAAGTTTAAAGAATTCAAAGCAGAGATAGAGAACCTCACAAACAAGAAAATCAAGACCTTGAGAACAAATAACGGAGGAGAATACACATCCAAGGAATTCGTTGCCTTTTTCAAATCAACAGGGATTAGGAGGGAGCTGACTGTTCCTCATAATCCTCAACAAAATGGTGTAGTAGAAAGGAAGAACAGATCTATTGAAGAAACTGTGAAGGCATTACTAAACGATCAAGGTTTATCTATGTTTTTATGGGGAGAATCAACCATGACAACAATATATGTTCAGAACAGAAGTTCTCACTGCATATTGAAGTATATGACCCCATAAGAAGCCTTCTCAGGAAAGAAACCTAATGTGGAAAACTTAAGAATCTTTGGATGCCCTGTTTACTTTCACATTCCCAAGGATAAAAGGAATAAATTAGAACCCTCGGGAAAGAAGGGCATATTTGTGGGATATAGTGAATCATCCAGGGCTTATAGAATCTATATCTCGGAACAACATAAGATTGAAGTCAGTAGAGATGTGACCTTCAATGAAAATATGGCTTTCAATAAATCCATATAAGAAACTATAGAAGAAGAAGAGAATGAAGAGCCTATTGAAGAAGACACATGTCTTCCAGAAAACTAGAATGAAGAAAATGAACAACCTAATCATCCGATGCAACCATGTGAGACCATTGATTCATATACTATACCTAAGACCAAGAAACGACCAGCTTGGCTTGAAGCTACCTTACAAGAAGCAGAAAGACTCAAGGCCCCAAGTGGGACCTTCAGAAAAAGTAAGAAGCCCAAAAGATTCTCTAGCTATGCAACATGTATTACAAAGATTTTAGATGAAGAACCTACCACGTTTGAAGAGGCAGTTCAGAAGAAACAATGGAAATAATCCATGACAGAAGAACACCAGTCCATCATGAAAAATTATGTATGGGAAATTGTGCCTAGACCTAAAGAAAAATCAGTGGTAACTTCAAAATGGGTCTATAAGATCAAACATGCAACAGACTGAAGCGTGGACAAATATAAACAAGGTTCGTAGCCAGAGGGTTCTCCCAGAAGGAGGGAGAAGACTATGACGAAACATTTTCTTTGGTTGCCATATATGCTTGCATTAGAGCTATCATGTCTCTTGCCGCTTCCATGGGATGGAGTTTACATCAGATGGATGTAAAGACAACTTTCCTCAATGGAGCAATCAAAGAAGAAGTATACATTAAACAACCTCAAGGGTTTGAAGTACATTCCAGAGACACTCATTTTTGCAGACTAAATAAAGCTTTATATGGACTCAAGCAAGCTCCAAGAGCTTGGTATGCCAGAATAGACATCTACCTAATGAGACTTGGTTTCTCCAAAAGTCATGCAAATCCAAATTTTTACTACAAAGTTGTGAACAATGCACCTATGATTCAACTACTATATGTTGACAATCTATTCCTAACAGGTGAAGAGTCTCTCATCATCCAGTGCAAAAAGGAACTAACTTCTGAGTTTGATATGAAAGATCTTGGTCTCATGCATTATTACTTGGGACTAGAAGTATGGCAAAATCATGGTGAAGTATTCATTGGACAAGGAAAGTATGCAATAAATATTCTTCAGAAGTTTGGAATGATGGATTGCAAATCCATGGACACTACTATGACCACATATATAAGAAAAGTAAGAGATTCAGATTATGATCCAGTAGATCCATCACTATATCGACAATTGATTGGGTCATTGATGTGTTTGGTAAATACTCGACTAGACATTTGCTTTGTCGTGAACACACTAAGCCAGTTCTAGGTGGAACCTAGACATGAGCATTGGACAACTGTAAAGCATGTTCTATGGTATATCTGTGGGCATTGAAATATGGTTTAAGATATACAACATCCAATGATATACAACTTCATGGATTCATAGATTCAAATTGGGCAGGAAGTGCAGAAGACAAAAAGAGTACTTCAGGGATGTGTTTCAGCTTGGGCTCTGCTATGATATCTTGGGGCAGCAGGAAACATAAGTCTGTTGCACTCAACACAATAGAAGCATAATATATTGCAGCATGTACAGAAGCAATATGGCTAAGAAAGTTGATTTATGGATTATTTGATCAGGTTCCAGATTCCACGATAATACACTGTGACAATCAGAGTTGTATAAGGATATCAGAACACCCAGTGTTTCATGAACGGTCGAAACACATTGAGATCAAATACTACTTTATTCGAGATAAAGTCCAGCAAGGAGAAGTAAATCTCGAATATATCCCCACAGATGAGCAGACAACATATATCCTGACAAAACCGTTGTCCAGAACAAAGTTTGCATATTTCTGAGACAAATTGGGGATCGTGGAAATAACTCCCTTAGTTGAAAGGGAAGAAATGAATCTCCAGGTTGGGAGGGAGCACTGACATGTCACTAAATTGAGGACAGTCATTTTCAAGTTTGAAAAATGGTCCAGCTTGGGTAGTTCCTTTCTAGTTCGAAAAGTGGTTTGAGATTTTTGACGGACAAACATTTTTCAGTTCGGAAAATGGTCTAGATTGAACAATCATTTTCGTAATGAAAATGGTTCGATGGATTGCTGATGTACCATAGACAACGATTCCCCTTGTGGTTAACATTGGGAATGGTCTAAGACAATCTCTCTTCTTGACGGTCACTCTCAGTAGTGGTCAAGAAGACTGGTCCGCCTCGCCGGACAATCATTCTTTCGAAGCTCACAGTTGTGAGCATTTTCGAAGAATGGTTCGCTTTGGAGGTTGGTGCAGGATAATCATTTCCTTAGGAAATGGTCCGGACAATCATTCCCTAGGGCAGATTCATTCTCTCCAGGTTGCACTTTGTTTAGTGCCGGAGGAATGGCCCAGATAGGTAAATGGTCCAGGTTCAACAATTAGGGACAAACATTCCCTAGGGCAGACTCATTCTCTCCAGGTTGCACTTTGTTTAGTGCTGGAGGAATGGCCTAAATAGGGAATGGTCCAGGCTCAGAAATCAGGACAATTATTCTTCCTTGCTTGAGAATAAAAGTCCAAATAACCCATCATTGATGTTCTACTCTGAGGGCAGATGCTCTTCCAGATTTCACAGATGTGAGTGGAAGAATGGCCCAAACGACTTAGTTTATATCATAACATTGTTTCTGTGCAGGATGCTATCAGTTGATATGATTACTATGGAGACTGTATGTCTCCAGACAACAGAGATATGCTATTGTGGTGGATATGTTCCACTGTTTGTGACTGTGTGTCATGGATTGAGTAGTTGTGTACTACTATGGATAAACACAGTTGTGTTCTATCAGTTGACATTGGACCAGGCATCATGGAGATTATCCAATTGGATAATAATGATGGTGCTCCTGATTTAATTTGCCTATGTGGCTAAAATGATGCTACCCGTTGAATGGTCTGTTTGTGCTCAAGACCATTATCAGTTATACCTCCCTAGCTAGGAGGGAGTGTTGATATTATGGAAGTTGCGGGAGGTATTAACCTCCATTGTGACCTTTGACAAGATGAGAATATTCCGGAAGCAAGAAAATAATTGAATGTAACCCTAGAAGAGATGTCAGCTAAAGGAGATAATCAATATGAATTAATTAGTACCCAGAATGAGAAGTCGGCCTAGGCAGTCTGCCAGAATTAGTATAAATACAGGGAGCCAATCTTCACTTTACACACAACTCTCAGAATCGCAAAGAGACACTTGTGCGCACTGTAGTTGGGCAGTCTTGTGTGCAAGTCTTGGAGAAAGTGTTGCCGCCAGTTCTGAAGTCTATAGTTTCTATCTTTATCGGTTGGAATCTCTACTCAACTTTGGTTACTTCTTGCTTAGTGCATTAGCCTTGCTTGGCTATTGATTTGCTACCAGGATTCTTCTCTCCGTCAAGATCTGTAACGGCCCTCCGGGCCAAGAAAATCTACTCAGTCAACTGGTGAATTTATTTTTTTTGTGACAGTGTGTGTGCGTGTGTAGAAGAAACATCCCCCTAGACTCTATGTCAACCTTGAACCAATAGGACGCAAGTAAGACGGACACAATCAAGACGAACCGACATGGCATCACAACGACAAGAAGCAACGCCCCGAACTGGAGGCGGGCAACAAAGGCTATAGGCAGAGACAGATACCAGGGTTAAGCACAGTACGGTCACGGCATGAATGAATCCGTCAGTAGAGTCGCAGTAGTGGAACTGTGCCTTTAAACAGCCCGAGACTACTGATACGGCTCAGAATGTGTCGCAAGAGTGGAACTGTGCCTTTAAACAGCCCGAGACTCTTGATACGGCACCGGATCCCTTCCCGGATTACACACAGACAAAAACACTAAACTACAAGGGAAGACCATATCTCGCCCGACCCGAACATGCTACGCAACACAATACCACCCAGTACCACAAATCAGGGACAAGCAGTAAGCACTAGCGCTTGCACTTAACTACGCTATTGGCATTTCATTTAACATCAGTAGCATGACCATCCAACATCATCTTCAACATCTCAGTTAAGCCAACAATAACATTGCGACCTAATCATTAGTAATATTAAACATCGTCTCTAGCATTAAGTTAACATAATTAAACTCGCAACCTATGCATCCCTATTAACATTGCAATTTG
>JZKD02S2397598.1:290751-317302 GCA_000966675.3 Picea glauca
GTCAACCACATCATGATCATATATCATAGGTCTAACATAAAAAGGGTCCAGATCACTTGCGAGCAAGTGTCCTCAAAGAATAAGTGGTCTCAGTGCGCCAGAGCGGGATGTTACAAGATCAAGGTGCTTGAGGATGGCTTCAACCTATAGTTGAGTGACAATAGTGATATTATCTATGGTTAAAAGAGCACATTCTAACATATATAACTTTGTAGTAGGCTGTATAATGAAATTCAAGTCTCACATCAGTACCCAAAAAGTATTAAAAAAACCTCAAAAATAAAAGAGTGAATAAATATCCTTGAATAAATTTCTTGCATTTCTTCACTAGGGAATTATTTTATATTAAGTTTTACAAACTACTAAGTCAGAGATACCAAATTATCTACTCAACTTACTTTATTTAAATATATTATTTATTAAAATACCTTAAATAAAAAACCTTAATTAATACACGCCTTATTGTACTGCCTCCCCAGACAGTATACATAGTGATGAGTTCACTTTGACTACTCTATTAATTTGGGTTGAATTTAAAATTTTTGTAAAAAAATTAATGTGTAGCATAACAAACTCAAAATTTTATTTTTTAATATGTAAAAAAAACTGAATTTTCTTACATTTCATTGGCTGATAACTTTATAGTGTTATTGCAACCTTCACGTATTTCGAGATCAAAATTAACTCAATGACATGACACACTGGGTAAGGGTAAGTTGAATTTATATTTTATATTTATATTTAATAATTTTATATTTATATTTAATAATTTATGGTCAAGTTTTCATGACAGACTGAGGAAGCAGTACGCGCAGCCTCGCGGCCTTGTTTTACAGATCAATTCCTCCTATTAGAGCGCTATAATATTGTAAAGTTGACCTTCAATGGACGCCAGGTTTAGAAAGGGCGCTACAGTGGTACCAATGACCAAGTTGACTTGGATGGACGACCCATTGTGTGAATTGGACTGTAAGTATGCAACAATTTCTCCCAGGAGTTGGAGCAATGCGCCATGGCCGTCCCATCAATATGAGTGATGAATGTCCAATTTTGAATATCCATGAGGAATAGTGAATTGTCTAATTATTTTATAAAATGTTTTTTTTTATTCTATTAAACTATTTTACGAAATAATTTTTTTTCTAGAATCTAATAACATAAATCTATATATGAAATATTATTTTATAAAATATTATTTTTTGTTGTTTAAAATCTAATTTTGAATAAAAATAAATTTATGAATGCCCAATTTTGAAATCCATAAATAGCCGGAATCCATAACAACGAACTAATTTATCGGCTATGAATGCCCAATTTTGAAATCCATGAATAGCTGGAATCCATAACAACGACAAGGGCTTATAAATGGCCCATTGTGACATCATCGTCAAAGGAACCAAAAGGAATATGTGGCGCCACGTACATATGAGCAAAGCTCCGAGAGTCCAGAACAGTGAGCGATCGAAAGAGAGGGGTGTAAGACACCCAGAAAACGAAGTGTCGCGGACCATGCGATCGCTGAGAGCGAAGTCTGAAAAGACTGCGAGGTTGCGCCATGCTTCGTCCGGGAAAGTGATGTGCGTGAGAACAATCTTGAGCGGACCATGTCGGCTGGAGATCAACATGCCAAAATTGAATTGGAAGTGTGTCGGTGTCAATGTCCAGGTTATCTGCCACGACAGAGGAACACTTGTTGACTAGAAGGCAGAGGTTGTGGTAGAGAATGCAGGTGTGGAAGTAGATCCAAATGCAGGTGTGCCAAATGCACCGAAATCACGGTGACTGGTTGCACCAAAAAGTTAACTACCTAAAGCTAGTTGCAACTTGCGTGTGACCAAAAGTACTTCAAAGGACTTGGGATATTCTTTGGAATGCAGTCCAAACATAGTAGGCTCACTTATTGAGACACGCTCAACCAAAGATTTCCAAAATGTTTTATATGTAGCGCTCAGAGATATGAGACGAGGTTCCCGAAGATGCCAGTCAGAGACATTGAAGGCAAACCAAAAATATGTTATAGCTGCTGTGGAAAGCTGGTGCAGGGTGGAGGTGAGAACCTTAAAATGAATCTAACAAGAGGAGAATGCCAAAAGAATCAGAATGCTGTAACTAATAGCTGGGTTGGAGGGGCAGTTATTAAATGAACCCCAGCGCCACGCTCCATATAATTGAGAGAAGATTTGTTTTTCAATTTAGATTAAGACGTGTGAATATTTTAACATATATTATCAATTTAGATAAAGAAAGAAATTAAAATATTTTATTTATGATCAATATTGATTTTTTTTGTTATTAATATTTTTTTAATTTCACATGTAAACTCCATATTGATAATTTGAAGGAATTACATATCTCAAACTGGAAAGTAGAAAACATCTATTGACTCAATAAGAAACAAGTGATGTGGCCTTAGTCCATGCCAAGCAGGTTACAAGGTAAATTGTGGAAAATGGGATCGAATTGTAAATGACGGAAGTGTTTGGTGCAAAATATATATCACATAAATGTTGTGTGCAACATGTATATCACAGAAATGTTGTGTGCAATATGTATACCACGAAACATGGGGCATAAAATTTCGTTAGTGCTAAGGCACGACCCCGCAGAGAGATAATTGGCTAAGTGTTGAAATTGTATTTATATTAATGTATTGTAATAGATAATTTGTTGTCCAAATGTAGATCATGTTCCAATATGTGGAGGAATTGTAGACCACATAAGTTTTTGGTGCAAGATGTATACAACAAAATTGTAAATGACACAAGTTTTGGGTGCAAGATCTATAATAGCTCGTTGAAATGTAAATGACGGAAGTATTTGGTGCAAAATGTATATCACGAAAGTGTTCTGTGCAACATGTATATCACAGAACATGGGGCATAAAATTTCGTTAGCACTAAGGCACGACCCCACAGAGAGATAATTGGTTAAATGTTGAAAGGAATTGCGGTCGGTCGGGCTCATGAAGTGACGATATAGCACCAATGGACGAGTTCGAAAAAAGTCAGGTTTAAGTTTAAGTATATTTATTAAAATTGTATTTATATTAATGTATCGTAATAGATAATTAGTGGTCCAAATGTAGACCATGTTCCAATAAGTGGAGGAATTGCAGAGCATGAAAGTTTTTGGTGCAAGATGTATACAACGAAACTGTAGATGACACAATTTTTGGCTTCAAGATCTATAATAGCGCCAACCCAGGGGTCGGTTGGGCTCCCGTAAATCGCTGTTGAATACGTGTTTTTGGTTGTTAATGGAAATAAGCGAAGCACTGAGTTGTCACAAGTAGAAGCAAAATATATATACAATTTGACAGGTGGGGCCTTACGTCTCCTTGTGAGCCCTTGTGACGACCGTTTTTCCTCTCTACTATCTTTCTCGTTACTTAGCCGTTTTTCTGAAAATGTCCCAATGGGCATGTTGGTGGACGAACCGGTTCACATTTGCGCTTGTGCTTTTATATCGTGACTTCGACCGAATGCTAACATCCACTTTGAATGACATAAGTGTTTGGTGCAAAATGTATATCACGAAAATGTTGTGTGCAACATGTTTATCGCGAAACATGGGGCATAAAATTTCGTTAGCGCTAAGGCGTGACCCTGCAGAGAGATAACTGACTAAGTGTTGAAAGGAACTACGGTCGGTCGGGCTCATGATGTGATGATATAGGACTATTAATTTAAATTGTATTTATATTAGTATTGTAATAGATAATTTGTGGTCCAAATGTAGACCATGTTCCAATACGTGGAGGAATTGTAGACCACAAAAGTTTTTGGTGCAAGATGTATACAATGGAACTGTAGATGACGCAAGTTTTGGGTGCAAGATCTATAATAGCGTGTCGAACTGTAAATGACAGAAGTGTTTGGTGCAAAATGTATATTAGGGAAGTGTTGTATGCAACATGTATATCACGAAACATGGGGCATAAAATTCCGTTAGCGCTAAGGCGCAACCCCGCAGAGAGATAATTGGATAAGTGTTGAAAGGAACTGCGGTCGGCCAGACTCATGATGTGACGATATAGGACCAATCGACGGATTTGAAAAAAGTTAGGTTCAAGTTTAAGTATATTTATTAAAATTGTATTTATTTTAATGTATTGTAATAGATAATTTGTGGTCCAAATGTAGACCATGTTCCAATATGTGGAGGAATTGTGGACCATGAAAGTTTTTGGTGCAAGATGTATACAACGGAACTGTAGATGCTGCAAGTTTTGGGAGCAAGATATATAATAGCGCGAACTCGGACGAGTCGTTCGAGCTCCCGTAAATCACTGTTGAATATGTTTTTTTGGTTGATAATGGAAATAAGCGAACCATTGAGTTGTCATGAGTAGAAGTAGAATATATATATAATTTGACAGTCGGGGCCTTACGTTTCCTTGGTATCCATCGTCACCCTATTTTGAATCCCGCCCGACTGTTTTTCTTCTCTACTATCTTTCTCGTTACTTAGTCATTTTTCCAAAAATGTCCCAATGGGCGCGTTGGCAGATGGACTGATTCACATTTGCGCTTGTGATTTTATATTGTGACTCCGACTGACCACTAACCATTCGATGCCTAGCCACTTTTCCGGATCGCGGATTTTCGGATAGGCGGGCTCTATAACTGGGGTCAAATTGTATATGACGCAAGTGTTTGGTGCAAAATGTATATCACGGAAGTATGGTGTGCAACATGTATATCACGAAACATGGGGCATAAGAAATCGATAGCGTCAAGTCGCGACGAATTGTAGAGTACTGAATTATTAATGTATCGTAATAGATAATTTGTGGTCCAACTGTAGACCATGTTCCTATATGTGGAGGAATTGCAGACAACAAAAGTTTTTGGTGCAAGATGTATAAAGCAGAACTGTAGATGATGCAAGTTTTGGGTGCAAGATATATAATAGTGCCAACTCGAGAGTCAGTTGGGCTCTCGTAAATCGCTATTGAATATGTTTTTTTGGTTTTCAATGGCAATAAGCGAATCGCTGAGTTGTCATGAGCGGAAGCAGAATATATGTACAATTTGACAGGCGGGGCCTTACGTCTCCTTGGGATCCCTTGTCACGACCGTTTTTCCTCTCTACTATCTTTCTCGTTACTTAGCCACTTTTTCTGAAAATGTCCCAATGGGTGCATTGGCGGAAGGATTGGTTCACATTTGCGCTTGTGCTTTTATATCGTGACTCCGAMCGACCGCTAACATCCACTTTGAATGACGGAAGTGTTTGGTGCAAAATGTATATCACGGAAATGTTGTGTGCAACATGTATATCATAGAATATGGGGCATAAAATTTCGTTAGCACTAAGGCGTGACCCCGCGGAGAGATAATTGGCTAAGTGTTGAAAGGAACTGTGGTCGGTCGGGCTCATGATGTGACGATATAGGACCATTAATTTAAATTGTATTTATATTGATGTATTGTAATAGATAATTTGTGGTCCAAATGTAGACCATGTTACAATATGTGGAGGAATTGTAGACCACAAAAGTTTTTGGTGCAAGATGTATACAACGAAACTGTAGATGATGCAAGTTTTGGGTGCAAGATCTATAATAGCGCGTCGAACTGTAAATGAAGGAAGTATTTGGTGCAAAATGTATATCAGGGAAGTTTTGTGTGCAACATGTATATCACGAAACATGGGGCATAAAATTCCGTTAGCGCTAAGGCGCGACCCCGCGGAGAGATAATTGGCTAAGTGTTGAAAGGAACTATGGTCATTCGGGCTCATGATGTGACGATATAGGACTAATCGACGAGTTCGAAAAAATTCAGGTTCAAGTTTAAGTATATTTATTAAAATTGTATTTATATTAATGTATCGTAATAGATAATTTGTGGTCCAAATGTAGACCATGTTCCAATATGTGGAGGAATTGTAGACCACAAAAGTTTTTGGTGCAATATGTATACATCAGAATTGTAGATGATGCAAGTTTTGGGTACAAGATGTATAATTGCGCCAACCCAGGGGTCGGTCGGGCTCCCGTAAATCGCTGTTGAATACGTTTCTTTGGTTGTTAATGGCAATAAGAGAGCCACTGAGCTGTCACCAATAGAAGCAGAATATATATACAATTTGACAGGCGGGGCCTTATGTCTTCTCGGGAGCCCTTGTCACGACCATTTTTCCTCTCTACTATCTTTCTCGTTACTTAGCCGTTTTTCCGAAAATGTCCCAATGGGCGCGTTGGCGGACGGACCGGTTCACATTTGCGCTTGTGCTTTTATATTGTGACTCCGATCGACCGCTAACATCCACTTTGAATGACAGAAGTGCTTGGTGCAAAATGTATATCACAGAAATGTTGTGTGCAACATGTATATCACAGAACATGGGGCATAAAATTTCGTTGGCGCTAAGGCGCGACCCCGCAGAGAGATAATTGGCTAAATGTTGAAAGGAACTGCGGTCGATCGGGCTCATGATGTGACGATATAGGACCATTAATTTAAATTGTATTTATGTTAATGTATTGTAATAGATAATTTGTGGTCCAAATGTAGACCATGTTCCAAAATGTGGAGGAATTGTAGACCACATAAGTTTTTGGTGCAAGATGCATACAACATAAGTTTTTAAATAAAATGTATCCATATTAATGTATCTTACTAGATTATTTGTGCTCCAAATGTAAACCATGTTTGAATTTGAATGGTGTTTTGGGCTTGGATTTTTTTGTTCAAACCTATAAGGAACAAAGAAAAAAATACATGACCTTACATTTTGTATATCGAAAAATATTTTGAAATATAGAAAGCTGCAATACATGCACAATATAGAACAGGAACATGTACAACAATATGAGTTAATTTTACGAAGAAATACAAACTCCAAATAACAACACCAAGCATTGAATGTCAACATAGAACAACCCCAAATATTTATATTTAGATAAACTGGGTCACAAAATACAATTGAGAATATTTCCCAAAAAAAAAGCTATCTTCGAATTTGCAATTTTTTTTTATAGTTCAGTACATATTCTGTGAAATAAAAATGCGTTTGCCAAAATGACTCCGATTGGGATTGCCACGAACTACGAAGTAAAGATGTACAAGAATGATTTTTTCAGAAAGAAGAAAGTCGATGATGGAAAACAACAAAACCTAGAAAGAAGAAAGAGAAAATTGTCAGATCTGGATTAAATCTTTGTTAGAATAAGTGGATGAAGACAGAAGAATGTAATCAATATCAACTTACTATGATGGTGTGCCATGGCTTGTCATTTCTTCACTGATGTCCTTTGATGGCTTTCCTCAACTTTGACCTTCATTGGTAATCTGGTCGACAGTTTTTTTCAACCATTATTCAATCTAGCTCCTCATGGGCGCCACGTTGATTTCATGCCGGATTTTTATATTGAAGAGTTCACTTTCCAAGTCGCTTAGATCAATCAACAAGTTGTGCAATGCTTATTGAATATTTTTGTTTCTAATTGCATAATCGACTAGCCAAGTTTTCACATCATCTTCACCATATTCAAGAATTCCATAGAAATTTTCAAATGAAAGTCTTTTATAGATATTAACTTGATCATCAAATGATTGTTTGGTTAAAAACAACGAGTTTAATATCAATTTCGGGTCCTGAACTTCATTGGTGCTGCCAACTAGATATATCTGAGTTAGCTTCTTGAATAGTTTGTCTCTTTTAGATATGGTCTGGCTACATTGTTGAACAAGACCAATCAGGTTCTTTACCTTTTCTTTCCAACATGCGCTTAGTTGGTCTATTCGATCCAGGGAAGGGAGATCCTTTTGTCTTCTTTTGGATTCCATCATACCGGTAACTTCAAAACCAAATGATAAAACTGCATCGAGATAAAAACCTTGGTCATTTTTGAGATCTGCTTGTAGATACTCATGAAAAGCATGCGCCCTTGTTCCAAAAGAGACCGTATTCTTTGACATCTCCCAAGCTTCTATTATTAATTCCATGCTTTTGTTTATATTCTTTTCCAAATAGTCTCAGGTAGATGTGAGAAGGCTTGTTGATCCTTTTAACTTTGGCGCAAGTGTAGTGGACCCGACCATTTCCAAAGGAGTAGCAAATAGTGGAAGAGGAATTAGAGTTGCCTCCAATTCTTTGATTCACGTCTTTAACATGAGATTCTCCATTTCAAGGCCACTAATAGAGTTGTCTAGAGCATCTCCAGTTTCTCTGTGCATCTTGGATATTTGGGAAGGGCGCATGTTGTGTAGGTTGAACTCTGGACGAGATGTGCCTTTCTTATTCTTTACATCTCTGTTTTCAATAATCATTTTTTTTGATTCCCTGTAAAAAACAACGCTCTGAAATGAAAAAGACTCTTCTTCATCCAATGTATCTATGCCAAGTATGTCCATCCCGGGATTGTGAGGAGCAGTGCTGTCTAAGTGATCATCATCATGGAACACTTTTTCAATGTCAATTTCTAGTTCCATATCTTCGAGGGAGAGATCGTAGATATCAATTTCTCCCCTCGGTCCCTCCTGTTCTTGGACTATTGTTTTCCATTTTTTGCCCGCGGGAATCTTGAGACAACTTTCAATTTTGCCGGAGGGAGGGTTCTTATCTCCTCCTCCACCTGAAGAACTATGTGTGACTTTGTTACTTGGGTAAGCCGTTGGAGTACTGCCATGAGATGCTGTGGCAGTCGAGGATTGGGCACTTTTTCACCCGGGTCTTTTCGGTTCTGCTTGTGCGAATCATTGGTACTGGTTGGGAGTCCATTCAGGATAGTGTAAGTGAAATAAATGTTGAAGTGGTTCCTGACCATGAAATCCCAGACTTTCCAAGGCATAGACATGAATTGTACTTTCCTTTTTGCATGAAAAAAATGCAACCAATAGATGTACTCCCCTGCTATTCCAATAAAAAACATTGTAGCAGATATGTGACATGGAAGGAAGCAAGGATTTTGTTTAGACCTGATAATCCTTATAACATTATAGTTCTCCATTTCTTCTACTGTGTCCCTCCTATCCAGGAATATTGTCGGCGGGCCAGAGAACGGGGGAAAATACCTTCCAAATATCAATGCTTTAAAAAATGAAACAAAATAATTGAAGACCTTATAAAATAGCTGACAAGCGTCCTGTCTCCATAATTTATGGCGTGAGAATGCTAATGGTTCAAATTCAAAGTTCAACTTCCTACACATAGATAATCCAGGAAATGGATAGCAATTCGGCACGACGAAAATTAAATAAAGTGGCATAAATAATTTCTTTTGCCTCCTGTATTGCAATAACTAGGAAGAGTTTTGAATGGAAATCAGCTTGGGGCAATGGAAGATGGTTTCTTGCTTGACCGTAAAATATAAAATATACAAAATCATCCAAGAGATGCCGGTTGCACTTTCTTGTCTCGATGTCCTTGTGAAAAGGAATGCAATCTGTCGAAAAAGGTTTTTACATGCACTGACCTGTAATATGGCCATGTCCCGGGGAGCAGGCACTGGGTCCTGTAATAACTTCGACAAGAGGTCTAGTTCATTGCCATGCTTCTTTAAGAACTGCTTGCAATTCTTGCCCTTGAAAGTAGGCATTGGGTTGGGAAGTGTTAACATCTTTCGAAATACTTTAGGCATTAGGAATATTTGGAAATGGTCGCCCATATGGACAATCCACTGGTTCAGAATATAGTTCTTGGCGCAACACGTGACCAAGTCGTTAAAGTAAAAAAAAAAAAATCGGGGATACAATGTTTCGTTGAAATTTTAGATGTCGATATAACTTTCATCTCGGTAGAAGTGGATGAGTAGTAGTCATAAGCTATGGACCACTGAAAACGCTGGTCCTGATGCCCAAAAATATTCAGGGTATCTCCACATACATGGTGTCGAGCTGCAACCATAAGGTGATGAAAACCTTGCTTTGCTCCTTATTGTATTTAAAATGGATGTTGCAACATTATAATACAATCTTCGATAAATCTTGGTTCAATGTGTTTTAATGGCAGATGCCCTCGACCTTTTTGCCTTTTAATGCCAATCTTTTCAAAGCTAATAAAAGCATCATCAATTTGCATTGGGAAAGTGTGCGAAGATGGCAGGGAAATCAAGAAACTATTGAAAAGTGGGGAAAACATTGACAACTGTGTAATATACATGGATCTTGACAAAAGCAGGTTCAAGTCAAAAGATAATTTGTTGATATTTACTTAAACAAATTTCATATTATTTTATTTTATTGCTGTTCTCTGTGGCCCAAGTGCAAACTATGTTCAAATTGGAATGGTGGAACAACATTTTCACATGCAGGAAGAGCCTCAGACATGCAAACCTGTAAGGTTCTAAAATTATGTGCACAATATTAAAGAGCGACATCATGTGAACACCTTTGTAGATGACAGCGAGCGAGCACAATATCGAATTATTTCTACGATGACGTCGTAAAAAAAACAAAACAACCATCATTTTTTTTGCGAACTCAATATTGACAGAGGAAACTAATCAGATTCCATAATATTCTCCCATAAATGCATTTTAATGGGGGATTTCCTGGAGATTTCCACTTATTAATGCCAATATTTTCGAACATCTGTGAACTGTCACCAGTAAAATCATAATTAATGTCTATTGGGAAGGGGCGAACATGGCGAGCATGGACTAGAATTAAAGATGCTTTGGTACTCTTTTGAACCTGGGAATCCATGCTAGAATTGTAGATCACCCAAGTTTCAAATGTAAGATGTATACTCGGAACACGAGGAATGAGAGTTCGATAACACGTACCCGGGAACCCACGGCCATAAAATTGGCTAAGGAAACGAAAGAGCTCAGTCGGACTCGTGATGTCAAGATATAGATTGATATACAATTTGTGAATTCGATAAAGAGCGAGGTTTGCAAGTTAGAGGAGTCCGGGGTCGAATTTTAGATAAGCGGAGTTTTATATGCAAGATGTTTTCTGAACATGGGGCATGGGAGTTCGATAATGCATTGCGGGGGAACCCACGGTCATAAAATTACCTAACTATTGAGACAAACAAATAAATTTATCAACAGATGCTTTGAAATATCAATGCATTGGGGGGGAACCCGCGGTCATAAAATTGGTTAACTGTTGAGATGAACATGGAAATTTATCAACAGATGCTTTGAAATATCAACAAATGTTGGGAAAAATGAGTCGCAAGCTTCGAGTCTGGGTCGAATTGTCGATCACCGAAATTTTGGGCGCAATATGTATATTGTGCACACGGGGCATGGGAGTTGGATGGCACCCACACAAGAACCCACAACCATAAAATTTGGGAACTATGAAAATGAATGACAGTCGGTCGGACTCGTGATGTAGAGATATAGATGGACATGAAATTTTCCACTCCGCCATCTGGGAACCTGAGCATAGACATGGATCACCCAAGTTTTGGATGGAAGATGTATTCTCGGAACATGGGGAATGAGAGTTCGATAACGCGTAGCTGGGAACCTGCGACCATAAAATTGGCTAAGGAAACATAAGCACTTGGTCTGACTTGTGATGTAGAGATATAGATGGAAATGAAATCTTCCACTCCACCGTCTAGGAACCCGCGAGCATAGACATGGATCACCCAACTTTTGGATGGAAGATGTATACTCGGAACACGGGGAATGAGAGTTTGATTACGCGTAGACGGGAACCCGCGACCATAAAATTGGCTAAGGAAACGTAAGCGCTTGGTCAGACTCGTGATGTCAAGATATAAATGGATATACAAATTGTGAGTTCGATAAAGATTGAGGTTTGGGAGTTCGAGGAGCCCGGGGTCGAATTGTAGATGGGCATGGAAGTTCGATAATGCATTGGGGGGAACCCGTGACCATAAAATTGGCTAACTGTTGAGACAAATTGGGAAAAATATCAACAGATGCTTTGAAATATCAACAAATGCTGGGAAAAATGAGTCGCAAGATTTGAGTCCGGGTCAAATTGTAGATCACCGAAGTTTCGGGCGTAAGATGTATACCGCGCACACGGGGCATGAGAGTTCGATGGTACCTACGTAGGAACCATCAGCCATAAAATTTGTGAACTATGAAAATGAATGACGGTCGGTCGGACTCGTGATGTAGAGATATAGATGGACATGAAATCTGCCACTCCGGCATCCCGGGAACCTGCAAGCATAGACATGGGACTAAGTATAGAATAAAAAATGGATAATAGAGGGGAAGAAAAAAAGAGGAGAACGACTAAGTATAGAATAGGGAAAAGAAAGGGAGGTAAGAACTGAGATGAAAGCAAACTGTTACGTAGGAACACATGAAAAGAAAAGATGGAGTACAAATTTATTTATTTCAAGATAGTAGCACAGAAAATATAATTGACATGAAGAAAAGCCAATGTACAGGAAGATATGGAGTGTCCAAGGTGGGAAAAAAAAAATAGAGCTGCAACCCAGTTCATGAATACAGACAGAGTAAACGAAAAACTACTGGATATGAAACACGGGTAGGAAAAACACACCTTTGCATGGATTCTTCTACAGTCTTGGTTAGGAGTTCTTTGCAGTGTCTAGTTTTCCTGTTTGTGTCTATGAAGAAAAGCAGAAAACAAAACGGATATGAACATAAGTTGACATGTAAAGAAAAAAACAAGTACTATGTATATAGACTAAATAAACTAGAATAAGAGGAATAGAGTAACAAATAGTGTTAGAAGAATGTGCATTTTTTTTTTTTAGTTCATTCAAGTTTCTTTGTGTGTGTATATATACATATATATATAATTTTTTTTTTTTTTTTTTTTGCAAAAAAAATTTGTTACCAAAAGCATTTACAAACCGGAGAAACTAAGAAGTTGGATATCTCGATTTTCTGCAACAAGATACACATATATGGTTTGAAGCATACAAATATGATTATGCAATATGCCTGATGTATATTTCATAATTCAAGCGCAACACTAACTGTGTGGTGACCATATTCCAATTCTTTTGTTCTGGAATTATTTTGTAGCATGTCAATATTGAAGTCTCCTACAAGCACAATGGGTCTGTTCAGATGGAAATGACCTAATGCAATGTAAATAACATTTAGTATGTTGGAGAATGCCGCATGGGGAGCAACATACAGATTCAGTATTGCAATTTCTGTTCCATGAAAAAATATCTTTGCAAGCACCATCTCAACATTCTTTTCTTCGAAATGTATATGGTGCAAAATTGGTACATGTTTTTTCACCAATATCATCACCCCATGTGTAATGAAACTTGATATGCAATTGTGATTTGGAAATTGTTTGTTTTGCAGGCATAATGCCATGTATGTTTCTTGCAAGCACATAATATCGGATTGCATTGTATCATATTCATTGAGTATTTCATCCATGTGTGCATGTAAGCCGCGTTTGTTAAGTGAGAGAATTGATACAAATGACTTTGTTTGTATGGATTGGTAATCATACTACAATTGCCATTTTGCGGTGGTCCTGAGGCGATCCATTTCAATATCAACTATCTGTTTGACTTTGAAGTTATCTTTTGTAAGAGTACTTAGTAAATGCAAGGAGTCTATGCTTCTGACACGAGACAATGCAGTGTATACAAGTTCATGTATCTGAATTCCAACAGGCTGAAATGCAACATTATCAAGTGTTAGTCCTTGCGATATGTGGACTGTACATGCACATGCAACTTTAATTGGAAACTGTTTTTGAATCTTTAGTCGACCTGTCTTTGCTGATGTTAATATTGGCTTTGATATTCGCAAAATAGGTGTCCAATCACTTGCAGTGTTTGAATTATATAGAGATAATCCAACTTGCTTGCTTCTGTCTTGCCTATATGCGGTTCATGGAACTTAATCCAAAGGACATCACGTTTTTTTGTTTTTGTATAGCTTTTGAGTATTCCATCTGCACCATTGACCAAACCATCCTATGAATCGTAGTTGMAGGCATATATTTCAACCAACATTTCTAATTTCAGGACAAGCTGCAAAGGTAAAGTGGCTGTATGTTCATGACGTGGCACATTTCCATGGTTGTCTTCTTCCAGGTCAATTGAATTGATGATGATATCATCGCCAGACATGAGCTATAGCATGTTCCTATTATGCATTGCAACATCCTTATTTGTGTAGAATAGGTAAGGGAGCGTTGGGTCTGTTGGTGCAGGTCTCAAGCACCTCGAATTGATATATATTAAGTCATCATATGTTTGGTTGTTTGTTTGCATTCTATTTAGAATTGCAATAAATGTTTCATCTGTCTAGCACATTGTAGTATACAATTCAAAGCATTTAATATTGTCTCTCCAAAAGTCATGCGTCACTGTTTGCATGTTAACCATGGGTTGTTCAAATATCAAAGAATCTTGGATCGGTTGTGCCTAGTAAAGATACCCACAAAATATCATGTGAATGTTTCCAAAGTATTTCGTGTGCATGAATAAGCGCATGAACCATGGATTTATATCCTTTTTATACTATTGTAAAATGTTGTAGAAGATAATGAACATTACCAAGAATATAGATTTTAAATGATAAAAATTTCATGGACTTTGGGTCAATGATATGATATAGATGTAATTTCATTGCTACAAACAAGTTCAATGGGTTCACACTTTAGGAACATATTTCTAGGAATGTGTGATTTATGAGTCTCTAACTTAGAATTTAATGGTTTATTGGCATAATAGTTTAATAGATTGCGCTAGATTAATGGTTGAGGGATTAATAGTTTTTTTTAGCTAAAATGATTAATAGTTTAATAGTTAATTGGTTACTATGCGCCTTGAGCCTTAAGTCGAATTGAAATGGTGGTTGGTCATAGTTGTTTCACCACACATGTTTTCCTTGTAGGAACCAGACATCCTTCGGTTAGCTGTGCAATTTAGTTTTGAGTATTGTCACCTTGTGTCTTGTCGACTTATTGCTTGGGTTCTTGGGTATAGTCTTCGTGTATTTACTGACAGATATTTTGGTCTCCTAGCGCAATGGATTTAGCTTGGGTTAAAGGTCTAGATATATTATGTTGCGCCATGGTTACTGTCATGCTTATCGCCTTGTGACGACATGATTCCTGATGAGGGAATCATTGTGCGCCCTGATGGATAAATGCGAATGATAACCTGGCCAGAGTCTTGTGCTTCCCGATGTGGGCATTTGTTCGTTGTAATTGATGTGGATACTTGGTTCTGTAACACCTTAATGCGTTTGGTTTTGTGTGCCATAGAGGTTTCTAGTTACTGGTCGTCGAAGCCATTGTGTTAGGTTATTGTTGTTGTCCTTTAGCTGGTAGGCGTTGTCTTTCCTGTGTCGGGCGGGTAGCCAATTTTTTCTGTCTTTTGATTATCACATGTTTTGTCCAGTTGCTTGATGTGATAGTATGCTGGGTCGTTGTTGTATGTTGCCTGAATGCATAAGTTGTGTTCGTCGTCAAGTGGTGTTTATTAATTATTGTTGATGATTGCCTTCCTGCTTAAGACAAAAAAAAAATGCACTTGCTTTGTGTCACTTGTAGTCGTAACGATTGGGGTGTTACATATGGTATCAAAGTGGGTTCAACCCTGCGACTGTGGATCGCCATGGTTTCCACTTCGGTAAACCCTTGAGTAATAACCTGGCTCTAATTAAAACTTTAACGTGTCCATGTGATGATATCGATTAGAGGATGCCACAGAGGTTCACGATGTGGTGCCAGGGGAGGATGCGTGACACCTCTAGTAGCACTCGCGACAGAGGGGACCAACCCCCAAGGGAAAGAACAAGTCTTGAGCATGAGCGGATTGCTGCAAGAGATGCATTGGGTCTGACAGGGAGTGTTAGAGGCCTCGACTAACTTTCTGTACTGAGATGAGGCTGGGCGCCGACACACCCTGAGGGTCCACAATGCGCTCTGGTCGGTACTGGTAGCATTCATCGCGAACTCGAGAAGGTCAAATTTCTCGAGTTCTCTGGTGCCCCAAATGGCACAGCTTCCGAGGCATGGTTGGAGAATATGGAGATGTGATTTTCACTTCGCAACTATGCCTCCAACATGAAGGCCCACATGAAGGTATTTTAACTGAAAGGGGAGTGCTCTTCTATGATGGAAGACGCTCCTCCCACTTTTTGAACATGGCAGTTGAAGAAATGTCATGGGAATTGTTCGAGGAATGGTTCTGAGAGAGGTATTTGTCTAAGGAATTCATTAAGTGTCAGCTCAACGAGTTCAATGCCTTGCGACAGGGCGACCGTACGGTGCTCGAGTACGAGGCCCGTTTTATGGGGCTGCTTTGGTATGCTCCACACTTGAATACATGTACGTCACAACCTTAGGGTCTTATGATGTCGTGATCGATATGGACTGGTTGGAATCATATGATGTGATACTCGACTATAAGATGAAATGATTGAGCTTGGTTGTTGATGAGGGACAAAGACGTGTAATTGTAGGTCAGAACCAGGGAGTCTCCCTGAGGTTCATCTCTTCCTTGCAACTACGGAAGGGAATTTGCAAGGGATGCAAGCTTATGTGATACTTGTGTTAAACGAGAAGGGAGTAGCGGAAGGTCTAGAACATCTTCTGGTGGTAAGAGAGTTGGCAGATGTATTCCTTGAGGAGTTATCTAGGATGCCGCCCGAGAGGGAATTGGAATTTAGCATTGAACTAAAACTGGAAACTGAACCGATAACAAGAATGCCTTATCAGATATCGACCCCAGAGTTACAGGAGCTGAAAATGCAACTGAAGGGGTTGCTAGACCTAGGAATTATATGTCCAACTATGCCACCGTGGGGTGCGCCTGTTATCTTCATACGGAATAAGGATGGGTTGTGGAGACTCTACATTGACTACCGTCAATTGAACAAGTCAACAATCAAGAATCAGTGTTCGTTGCCAAGGATTGATGATCTTTTTGATCAGATGAAAGGCGCAACGGTGTTTTCAAAAATTGACTTGAGATCAGGGTATCACCAACTACGGAACAAGAAGGATGATTTCCCTAAGACCGCCTTAAGACAAGGTTTGGACATTACGAGTTTACTGTTTTTCATTTTGGACTAACGAATGCCCCAAGGGTATTTATTAGTTTAATGAACATAGTGTTCTACGAATACTTGGACAAGTTCGTCCAAGTATTCATTGATGATATTTTGATTTACTCTCCAACGATGGAGGAGAAAGACGAGCACTTGCACTTGGTACTATAACGTTTGCGAGAGAAATTTTTTTATGGGAAATTTTCTAAATTCTTGTTTTATCAATCGAAATTCACTACTTAGGGCATGTCATCTCCGATGAAGGTATCGTCGTGGATCTAGCAAAGGTCAAGGCTATTATCGAATGGCCTGCGCTGACGAATGTCCCATAAGTGTGTAGCTTTATGGGTTTAGCATAATACTATTGACGGTTCGTCGAGGGTTTTTCAAAGATAGCAAATTCGATTATGAAATTGCAGAAGAAGAAAAAGAAGCTTGTTTGGAACGAGAAATGCATGGAAGAATTTTGGAGGATCAAGGAGATGTTGACAACAACACCGATACTAAAGGTCCTTGACATGGACACAAACTTTTTGGTATGCACTGATGCATCCAAGGAAGGCTTAGGCGGAGTCTTGATAGAATACGGTCGAGTGATCGCTTCCATCTCTAGAAAGTTGAGAAGGCATGAGGAGCGACGAACGATTTGGAGTTGTTAGCCATTGTTTATGCCTGGAGATTTTGGAGACACTACCTTATTGGATGAAAATTTGAACTAAAAAATGGACCACTATGGACTACAACACATCTTTACGCAACACAACTTGAATGCGCGACGACGAAGTTGGTCGGAATTTCTTATCATTCACATTTATCCATCATGGCGCACAATGATTCCCTCATCAGGAATCATGTTGTCACAAGGCGATAAGCATGACAGTAACCATGGCACAACATAATATATATAGACCTTTAACCCAAGATAAATCCCTCACGCTAGGAGACCAAAATATCTGTCAGTAAATACACGAAGACTATACCCAAGCACCCAAGCAATAAGTCGACAAGACACAAGGTGACAATACTCAAAACTAAATTGCACAACTAACCGAAGGATGTCTGGTTCCTACAAGGAAAACATGTGTGGTGAAACAACTATGACCAACCACCATTTCAATTCGACTTAAGGCTCAAGGCGCATAGTAACCAGTTAACTGTTAAACTATTAATCATTTTAGCTAAAAAAAACTATTAATCCCTCAACCATTAATCTGGTGCAATCTATTAAACTATTACGCCAATAAACCATTAAATTCTAAGTTAGAGACTCATAAATCAAACATTCCTAGAAAGATGTTCCTAAAGTGTAAACAAAGTGGTGGATGCGTTGAGTCGGAGACCATGCATCTTTTCGGTGATGCCTCTTCAAACAAATCTACATGAAAATATTCTAACTTTACAGCGCGACGATAATTGATACAAAGAGGTCAAAGATTTTATCGGACAAAACACAATGATGGTACCAAAATTTGAAGGATTTACTTTGGAAAACGATGAATTATTGAGATTTAAAGGTCGAGTTTACGTACCACCCAACAACGAGTTGATAAGTTTGATCCTAAACAAGGCTCACAACGCAGTGTACGTGGCTCACCAGGGATTCATGAAGATGAGGACAAACCTTAAATCCTTATTCTTCTGGAAAGGAATGAAGGCAGACATATACAACTACATGGCAAGATTCTAGAATGTCAGCAAGCTGAACATAGACATCTAGCAGGATTACTACAACCACACGCAATTCCAGAATCAAAATAGGAGGTCATTTCGATGGATTTCGACAAGGAGACACGACTCGATTTTTGTGGTAGTCAACACTTTGATGAAGTGTGCTCATTTTGTTCCTGTGCGTATGATGTATCAGGCACCTGACATAGCTAGAGTTTTCATCAGAGAGATTGTGAGGCTGCATGGTGTGCCTAAGAGGATTATATTCGATAGAGGATCGATGTTTATAGGACGATTTTGGACTAGTTTCCAAGAGGCCTTGGGAACCCAACTTAACTTTAGTACTGCATATCACCCAGAGACAGATGGGAATACCAAACGAACAAACCAAATATTGGAGGATATGTTGCGTGTGTACATTATGGACCAACAAAAGTGTTGGGAAGAATTCTTGCCACTGATAAAATTTGCATATAACAACCGTTATAAAAGCACCATTGAGATGGCGCCTTTCGAGTTTCTTTACGAGTGACCATGTCAGACGCCTTTGAGTTGGGATCAGCTTGAGGATAGGGTCCTGGTGGGACCGGAAGTGATCCAAGAAATGGATGATCAAATGCAAACAATAAGACAAAGGATCAAGGAAGCACAATATCGACAAAAGATTTATGTCGATGAGCATCCTGTCGATCGTAGTTATGAATTTGGTGATCAAGTCTTCTTGTGGGTGAAATCACATAAAAGTTCGATCAATTTTGGAAAGGGTGCTAAAATATCTCCTAGGTTCATGGGACCTTTCGAGATTGTGGAAAAGAAGGGGCCCGTGGCCTATCGACTAGCCTTTCCTGATTCTTTGAGGCATATGCATGATGTTTTTCATGTATCTGTTTTGACACATTATATTAGTGATCCTACACATTTTATTGACATGAGTTCCTTGCAGGTATCTGACGAGGGTGCGCTCATGGTGGAGCCAATCTTCATCCTGTACCATCGCATTCAACAACTACGACGTCAAACAATAGATCAGGTCAAGGTCCAGTGGGACAACTATAGTCCACACTCGACGACCTCGGAGGACACATATGATATGCACCAACAGTTTCCATTTTTGTCTGATAGATAGACTTATGATACTGTGATACACTTTATTTCAACATTTATATACTGTGAAACTTCGAGATGAAATTTAGACCAAGAGGGGGTGTATGTAACATCCCGCTCTTGCGTGCACTGAGCGAACTTATTCTTTGAGGACACTTGCTTGCAAGTGATCCATGTTATTATACTAATGGTATTTTTGATTATGATTATGAGATATTATGGATTTGATGATATGTCATTTTGTTGGATTTACACAGACATGTGTTATTGACTGGGTTCTCCTGAGTGTGTAGAACTTTGGACATTGAGGATGTAGAGGCATCGATGAAACTCCTTGGACTCCAGATCGAGTCAGGGAGTGGACTGTTGGGTTTGAATGTTGTTGATGTGACATATGTACATATGATTAGATGTTATGATGATTGATTATTATTGCTGACATGATTCGTTGATGATGCAAGCTGATGATAACTTGCCGATCAGACTCACATTTGGAGTAGAGGGGTCACGCACGACAACCAGAGACATTGAGGGAGAGGTTTGGCAACAGCCCTACCACAACCTACTAGAAATCCCACCGTGGCTCAAACTGTAGGTTAACGATTACCTAGTTCGAGAAGACCCATGATGACATGAGGGAAGACTGTGACAGTCACTCACGATGATTTTGTGGGGCGTGCAATAAGGCAGAGGCCTTATTCCTTAGAGGCCCTTAGTCTCCCACAAGATCACATGACGGAGTATTGACTCCAGGGGTTTGACGTCTACCAAATTCAGTCAAGAGGCAATTGGCACCCTTGGAACACGTAGTGCGTCTTGAAGGGCACATCGCACAAGGAATACAAAAAGAGGGGAGTGACACCCTTGGAGCACATAGTGCGTCTTGAAGGGCACGTCGCTCAAGGAATACATAAAGAGGCGAGTGGAACCCTTGGAGCACCTAGTGCGTCCTAAAGGGCATGTCACGATTTTAACTGGTAAGTGAATAAAACTAGTGCCTAGAAAACTATGCCTCCTTAGGACCTAGACGACCTTAAAATGAATGATGTGATAAGTAAGGTTAATTTTTTTTTTCCTAATAAAAATGTCGCCCAACCTAGTGAAATTAAAACCTAGGTCTAAGTAGAACATGTGGTAATAATAATAATAATAAATAAACATGTAACAAGAAGGGGGGGGGGTAAGAAATTCAAACTTATTTATTAAAGTCAAAATGATAATGAAGGATTAAATTTTTAAAAATGGTTAATGGTTGTTTTTATCTACATTTGCTAATTAAAATTTTTGTTAAAAAGGAAAAGAGGGTAAATGGTTGTTTTTATCTACACTTGCTAAATTAATTTTTAATTAAAAAGAAAAAAGGGTAAATGATTGTTTTATATACACTTGCTAAATTGATTTTTTTTAGTTAAAAAGGAAAAAGGAGGAAACTTAAAAGAAAAAGGAAACTAAGGGAAAAGGGAAACTTAAAGAAAAGGAGAGACTTAAAGAAAAAGTTGAATGTCGAACTTAGTAAGGAATCTAGCCTTTGAGACTTTCTAATTATGAACTCAACTAGGAATTAAGTAAGGCGTAAGTCATTTAAGATTTGTAAGGGAATATTGGGACACCAAGGAGCGTTTTTAGGAATGATTTTAGGTGGGTGAGAGAAATATGAATATTTAATTAATTAATAAATTTGTTTTTTCTGGTGCAACTAGGGGATGGGTGACATGTGTACGGGGGAGGTTTTTCCTAATTAAATTAATGAAAAAGGAATTTAATGAGAATTTGGGAAACCAATTACTTAAAAAAATCTATATAAAGGATGGAGGAGGAGGAGTATGGAGGAGATATTTTTGCGTAATGTTATGCTATTGAAATTTATCTTGACTGAACTTTCTCTTGTGGGAGTTGGGATACCCATCTCGGGTAACGAGGGGTAGCTCGACCTTGCGAGGCGAGTTAGGTGCTAGGATTCTCTGTTATTGTGTGTGTGGCCCCTTTGCGGCTCGGGGGGCTCAGGGGGAAGAAGAGTACCCCTGGCGTTGGCTGGGAGGTACCAGTGAGGTCACATCGGTCGACAAGCGGGAGCTAAATGGAGCACGCGCGGGACAACGAATTCATAGCTTTCACATTTGGCTACGGTACGCATGTGTATATTTGTATTGGATGGTAGTTTAAATATTTTTCTGTGCCTTCAGTAATGTACTTCTATTGTGTTAAAGTTTATGTCTAATCAACGTAACACTATCCATAGATTTCATTTTATCTTTCCGAAAATTGTCTTGATGAGCCCAACGTTTTATGATTAGAAAACTTAAAGTCATCCCAGCCTTACACTCATTGTATTTTGAATTGATTTCCCATGGCAGACCCAACCTTTGATTGCAATGACTTCTCCGCGTTTGTTTTTATTGATTTATTACGAATAAAAATTGTGTTTTTCTCTTCTGTCCCTTATCCTTAAGTTATTAATCTGTGCCTGAGCAGTCGGCCAGAAGCCGAATCGACGGTCGTCACTCCAGTTTTTAAAGACTTATAGATTCAAATGCCCTGCTTTCCTGTGCATGGATAATAAGCAAAGGATAAATTTCGCCCAGTTATCTAACCCTTACTTATCTATGCGTTTTTCTTTTATGATTAATCTCTAATCCTTGCGCCCTCCTGGTGAATGAGTATCTATGTATTTGATTGATTCATTTCTGAATGATTATTCCTTACGCCTTCTTGTGAACGAGTACCTCTGCATTTTGATTGCTTAAACTCCAAAAACCTCTGCGTTTCTTTTGAATGATTACCTCTGCATTTCCTTGAACGATTATCTCTACATTTCTTTTGAGTGATTACCTTTGCATTTCCTTGAACGATTATCTGTGCATTTCTTTTGAGTGATTACTTATGCATTTCCTTGAATGATCAAATCTGCATTTCTTTGGAATGTTTAAACTTTGCGTGAGTGATTAATCTTTAAAGGATCAACCTCTGAAGAAATCATTTTTCCCATATTCGTTTTTACCCAGAATCGTTTTTGAAGGATTATTGCATGTATTTGAATCCCATTCTTGAACTCGAATCATTTTTACCCACTTCTCAGACAATGATTTCGCCCAGGCTCACACAAACTTTTACCCATTTTTCTTATACAACGAATCACCCAGTTTCTACACAACGATATCATTTAGCAAATGATTACCGTGAAATTTTTATTAAGAGCAATGTTATTATGGCGATTTTTATGGCAATGCTAATTTTACTGCAGCGATATTATTTTGGTGATTGATACAGTGATAATTTTTTTACAACAAGCTTAGTATGGTGATTTTTATTACAGTGATGAATTTAATACAACGATATTATTATGGCTATTGATCACAATGATAGTTTTGTTACAACGATGTTATTATGGCGAATTAATACAACAATAATGTTACTCCAGTGATGTTAATATAACATATCAATGACAACGAATTTATAGTTGCAATATCATTAGACTACAATATCATATGACTGCGTTTTTATCACATAGATAGTTTTTGAATAGAAAACTTTATTTCTGCATGTTGAACATACAACACTATCACATATTTAATGGACACGGTTTTTGCATATGAATGACAACGAACTTATGGCTGAGTGTGACTGCATTGTGATGGTTTTTACGTATAGATTATTGACAACAAATTTAATAATAAATGTGTGTATAATTGCAATAAATGTGTGTATATAGATTCTGGACAACGATATCATTATTAATAATCAGAGATATCATACCTTTAATAAACAACCATATCATATATCTGATAGACAACCTTAGCATATATTTAATATACATCAATCTCACATATGTTTAATAGAAAACATGTATATCACTGTATGACTGCGTTTTTATCATTTGCTGCTATGTATGACAACGATTTTGAAGGTTAATGATTAATAGACAACGATGTCATATAATTCTATGCTAGTTAGTGATAGATTAGGGTTAAGATAAATCTATGTTAGTGGTTATAAAAGGGATGTGCAATGATACCTAACGGACTATTAAAAGTTGGTTTAGGATTGGCTCGAGGGACCTAGATTATCTCAATACTCCGAGATGAACACTGATATGAATACGTGCATGGACCATGGATTTATATCCTTTTTATAATATTGTAAAATGTTGTAGAAGATAACGAACATTATCAAGAATATAGATTTTAAATGATAAAAATTTCATGGACTTTGGGATGATATGATATAGATGTAATTTCATTGCTACAGACAGGTTCAATGGGTTCACACTTTAGGATCATCTTTCTAGGAATGTTTGATTTATGAGTCTCTAACTTAGAAGTTAATGGTTTATTGGTGTAATAGTTTAATAGCTTGCGCTAGATTAATGGTTGAGGGATTAATAGTTTAACAATTAACTAGTTACTATGCGTGTTGAGACTTAAGTCGAATTGAAATGGTGGTTGGTCATAGTTGTTTCACCACACATGTTTGCCTTGTAGGAACTAGACATCCTTCGGTTAGCTACGCAATTTAGTTTTGAGTATTGTCACCTTGTGTCTTGTTGACTTGTTGTTTGGGTATAGTCTTCGTGTATTTATTGATAGATATTTTGGTCTCCTAGCGCGAGGGATTTAGCTTGGGTTAAAGGTATAGATATGTTATGTTGTGCCATGGTTACTGTCATGCCTATCGCCATGTGACGACATGATTCCTGATGAGGGGATCATTGCACACCCTGAAGGATAGATGGGAATGATAACCTGGCCGGAGTCTTGTGCTTCCTGATGTGGACGTTTATTCGTTGTAATTAATGTGGCTACTTGGTTCTGTAACGCCTTAATGCTTTTGGTTTCGCGCGCCGTAGAGGTTTCTAGTCACTGGTCATCGAAGCCATTGTGTTGTGTTGTTGATGTTGTCCTTTAGCTGGTAGGTGTTGTCTTGCTTGTGTCGGGCGGGTAACCATTTTTGTCTGTCTTTTGATTATCACATGTTTCATACAATTGCTTGATATGATAGTATGTTGGGTCATTGTTGTATGTTGCCTGAATGCGTAAGTTGTGTTTGTCGTCAAGTGGTGTTGATTAATTATTGTCGATGATTTCCTTCCTGCTTAAAACAAAATAAAAAATTGCACTTACTTTGCGTCACTTGTAGTCGTAACGATTGGGGTTTTATGACTTTCACACTTGCACTCATATTATTAGTAGAATAGATATTTACAAAATCTTGAAAACAAAAAAATAACATGCTTTTTATTTTTGGATCTCAAATTTATGTTTTTTTATGATTTCTTATTTTCAATGGTTTTTTCTTGAAAATTTATGTGCAAAATCTAAATAATTATATGTACTAAAATAATGTAAATCTAAATTAAGTTTATGCGAAATTTTGTAATATTGTTTTGCAAAATATTCTCTTTGTTATATGAATATTTCTGTTCATGTTGTTTATTGCTTTCATTGTTGTGCCATACTCTTTATCTTATGATGTTTTTTAAGATAAAAAAATTGTAATGCCTATATTTTATACACTTCTCTTATTTAGATACTATAATTTATAGGGAAACATCACATTCTGATATGTTGTTGATATTCTTTGTTCTTTGCTAACAATTTTGTAAACATTATAATTCTTATTTCAAAATATAAGAAATGTAATTTTAGCTTACATTTCTCTTTATAGTTATGGAATGCATTCTATTCACTAACCTAATTTTTTTATCTTATCTTATGAAGTTTATTTTAACAATGACATCAATATATGGAATTTTAATATACAATTTCAAATCAATTGAAAACTTAGTTTCAAGTTACTAAATATCTTGAATTTTGTTTTAACCTTAATTTGAAATTACTAAATATCTTTTAAATATTGTTTAGAATGGTGTCCAAATAAAATTTTAATTTTAATTTTTAAATATTCATATTTTATAATGTACGTTTTTAAATATACTTAAATTTTGATATTATTCTCATTTCAACAATTATAAAATTTTAATTTAAACTTTTAAATATTTAAATATACTTAAATTTTGATATTATTCTCATTTCAATCATTATAAAATTTTAATTTAAACTTTTAAATATTCATATTTTTCATATTTTATAATGTAAGTTTTTTGATATTATTCTCATTTCAATAACATATTATTTTTCAAAATTTTAAAATAAATTCACTATGATGTTTCTTTTTAAATTTATGAATGAAATTTTTACATTTATTAAAATATATTTAGTATAAAAAAACCTATCTAAAAAAACCTTCAATTGAATGTGATTGTGATCAAAGATAAAATGATAGTGATTGTGATGATGGGAGGGAACAATAAGTCGACTTTCATATCTAAGCCGACGTATGTGGCTGCTACAAAAGCCCCATGTGCAATTACACTGCATACGTCAGGTGAAGTGACGAATATAGATTGAATTTCATCAATATAAACCAAAAAATTGTAGCTTTCTGTGTATCATCTGAGATACAAAAAGAAAGGGGTATTATTATTATTAATATATGAAAAGAAAGGGGTATTATTATTCCCTGCCGTAGGCATAGAGGGACTCTAGCGATCGATAAATTGTTGACTTCATATTAGTCTGTCCTTTGACCAAAAATATTTCCATATTATTTATTGTTGGAACCAGAGAACTGAAAACATCGATTTATATATATAAAAAAGTACCATATTTGTCATGATCTGATTGGACAAGGGCTTGGAGGTCTTATTGCTGGCTTTGCTATTCCCAATGTTATATATGTTGACATATCCAAAGTATTTGATCGTATATGGTCTTTTTGAATCATATATTTTCTTATGCATTCGTCGAAGGTGGATTAATGCTAGCATTA
>JZKD02S2397598.1:379277-392898 GCA_000966675.3 Picea glauca
ATATTGTGCATGGTGTATTGTGGTGTATTGGTGTAACTCTTATACTATTGTTCATTGCTCATTGGATATAATTGAATGGTTTAAGTATAAGTTGAAAAAGGTTTTTAAATTGTACCTGATACTGATTCACCCCCCTCTCAGTATCAACACTCCATTCTGGCACGAATATTTCACATTCCTCTCTCCACGTATGGATTCTGCAATTGCCTACCTCTTTCTCTGGACAATTCCCTTTCCTCCTCTGGATTGGGTGATTGTCTACCCCTTCTCCTTGGCGGCATGGTGAATTCTCCTTTTTCTCTGCTACAGAAAGTAAATAAGCTTTTCTAAGCTCTGATACCACTTAATGCAGGCGCGCCTCCCGGGCACGTCCGCTCACAGGACCTTTTCTCCTCCAACGGCCTGAAGAACTCAAAGGTTCCTCTAATTCCCTATCGGGAATTTTCCTTACCCACATCACTCTTCCACTGATCCCCCTTAATGATCGGGAAATCGGACCTTGGGATTTCGCGAATCCTCTGGTCGCGCACCTCGTTCTTCACAATACCCCGAAACCCGATGGGTAGTGACCAATGCTTTACTGTTCCTATCGGGAATCCTCCCGTCAGGATTTCTCGACTTATGCTGTTGAAAATAACTTACCTGGCTGATCCCTGATTTTTGATATGTCGATACGCCTATGCGCACGTGTGGGTTGAATTTTCCACCCCTACTTCAACACCTCTGTCGGGATTTCGGGATTTGCGGGATCGTGAATCCTGATGTTAATGGACTCGAGACTTACCTTTTCCCGATCCTCGATACTATGCCACCTGTCCTCCACTAACCTTGACTATGGCCCACACGACCTTTTTGTCGGGATATCGCGTTTCGCGATTCCGAGCGGCAAGTGTTTCCTGTTCTCAGAAACCCCGATTCTCTGAACCCCGACTTCTCGGAATCTCCTGACACGTGTCCTCAACAACAACGGTTCTGATCTTGTCGGGATATCGCGGATCGCGATTTCAAGCGGCAAGATTTCTTCACTTCTGGAATTCCTGATAACTTCAATATCCTGATGAATTTTTAGGGATTCTCCCCTGCTCACTAGGGCTTAACCCTAGTGTAACTCCTGTCAGATCTAATGGTTTATGGGAGTTTAGCTGCTGATCCAACGGTTCCCCAACCTTTCGAGCTCGGACTCTGATGTGGCCGTAACCTCCTCGCACCTCCGTGAGATCCAACGGCCCATGGAATTTCGTGAAACCCCCTCAAAGGATTTCGTCCGTCCATTCCTCCTTTTTCGTAAATCCACGGGGTGACTAAATGCCTCCTTACGAGACTGGCTCGCCCACTCACCAACCTGCGACGTCCCTTCAACTTCAAGTCACACTTATCTATGCTGATCTTCAACAACTCAGAGGCCTATCCTTCCTGATCTTTTCCATAACTTCAGTCTTCAGGAAGAAACCTTGCACTCACTCCTTGCGGAAAATCTTCAACAATGCTTAAGTGTTGAAGGCACTCGACTCTGCGCGCACCTGCAACATCAGTCTTCCGATACGCTACTTAGGATCGCAACTCTGAGACTTAGCTTGGCCTGCACACTCCTTTCACGACACTCTGCCTAACTGCACCTTTGAGGAAACAAGAACAAAATCTATCTCTAATTGTACCCTTCTGTCAACGCACTCCTTGCGGACAACTCGACTGCACTCCTTGCAGGAATCCTCTGGCTCAATTAGAGAAACAATTAAAACTCATTCACTCACCCTTTCAGACTTCAATTCCTACATGAAATCACATACACAACATATAAAAGCTAATGTATGACAGGAAGAAAAAATTCATGAGCATATCAATATCAACACATAGAGAATCAATACAAACCATGAATTTGAATCAGAATTCTTCTATTACTTCAAATGCCTGTACATGGGTGTTCTTCATATAGTTCTCTGCATGCTCTTCTCTTCCTCAAAATGCTTGATAACGATACAATGATCCAATGAAGGTGTCTATATCTGTTTTCCCTCTTGGACTCTAAAACTATAAAATCTAGAATTAAATTCCTATCTACTAGCATTAACTACATTAAATGCCGACTATCTACCTAAGGATGAGAGCTATCCGCTCAAGGTCCATTACAATATACAAAGTGCACCTTCATAAATGGCTTCATTAAAGATTTGCGTGATAATCCCAAAGTGTTTTCAAAATTTGATGCTGGCTTGTCCAACTGTCTTCCGCTTTTGCACTGGCTCGCTTGATGTGCTGGCGATGCTCCTGCATCAGGAAAGTAATACCTGAAAAGTAGAAATGGGAAGATTTCAGTTTTTGGCTATAGATTTGAATTCAGAAAATGTGGAATAACTGGATTGATAAAGAAAGGACTGTCAGCATACACTTACAGGCATGGTACATATAAGTAATTTTGGTATTTGCTTGCTGATGCCTTTGCCTATTGGTTTTTGTCGCCGACCCGCTTGAATAATTGGATTGAAAAACAAAGGATTTATAGTGATGTTCCATATAAGTAATTTTTCTATTTTCTTGCCGATGCATTTCCTTATTGGATTTCGTCAGTGACCCACTTCAAGTTTTCTTCAATATAGCTTCTCAAGGGGAGATGTTGATGTCATTCCGAATTTTAATGCTGAAAATTTTATTTTCTAATTCGCTCAGGTCAATAGAAAGATTACACAAAGCCTGATGAATGTATCCATTCTGTACGAAATATCGGGCTAGCCAGTTGTCCACGTCTTCTTCATGATATTCAAGAATCCTGTAAATTTTTTCTAAAGACAAGGCCTTAAAATTATCAACTTATTTATCAAAAGCTTGCTTGGTTAACGCCAACGAGTTGACAATTCAGATGGGGTCTTGGAAGTTGTTTTTCCTTCTGGCTAACTCTATTTTAGTGAGCTTTGTGAATAATGTTTCTTTCTTTGATATTGCCTGCTCACATGATTGGACGATGAGATACAGGTTCTTCACCTTCTCTTTCCAGCATGCTTCTAATTGAGTGAGCCGTTTTTTGGATGGGAGATCATGTTGTCTTCTTGTCGCGTTTGACATGTTGTTCACATGAAAGGAAAAAGGGATGACTATGTGCACATAGAAAGTTTCTTCATTTTTTAAATATGTCTGTAGAAGTTGGAGCAAGTTATGTGCCCTGATTCCCAGGGAATCCATATTCTGTGATGTTTCCCAGGCCTTAGTAATCACTTCCATTATTTTGTTGATATTTTTCTCCACATACCCTCTACATGATGCGAGGAAGGTGGAGGAGCCTTTTAGATTTGTTGCAGGGGTGTAGGTAGTCGCATGCATGGATATCTCCAAAGGACTGCCAAGCAATTGCATAGGAAACAAAGCTTGCTCCAATTTCTTAATCCAGTTCTTTAGTCTGGCATTCTCGGCCTCAATGAATCCAACAAAATTATGAAGAGCATCTCCGATTTCCATGTGAAGTTGAGAGATTTTTGACGCATGCATATTCGCAAGGTCAAGTTCTGAACGATGTTTTATTTTCTTATTTTTTACATCTCTTTTTTCAATGATTAATTTTTTTGATTTGCTTTCAAAAACAACACTCTGGAATACGAAGGATTCATCTTCGTAAAAAATATCGGTATCAATTATGTCCATTGGGTATACATGGTGAGTTGGGTCTCCGGGTTGATCAAGGTTGCAGAATATGCTGTCCATATCAACGTCAAGATCCATGTTTTCACTCTAAATTTCGGGCTGGTCCGCCTCCCCTACAATTATTTTAACCTTCTTTTGCATGAGAATCTCGTGAGGAAGATGTTCATTGTATCTCTACAAAAACTGTCATGGACCAGCTGCTAGTAGTTTATGAAAACGCTGGTTTTCTCCAGACGCGGCTTGAAATGAAGAAATGGGGCGGACAATATAACCCCCCAGAAACATTGGTTCAATGCGTGTAAATGGAAAATATCTTCATTAATGACAATATCTATGTGTGTTGTATGGTGACCTGTTAGAAGTAAAGCTTAATTATTGCATAATTAGAAGTGCAAAGGTGGCAGTTACGATGAAGAACATTTAAGGATTGGATGTTTCATTAAGGAACCAAGCCGATGGCGTGCGAATGACATTCCATGGTATTTGAAATTAATATTGGGAAGAGATAACAAAAGCCTCCACAAATATTGCATTAATGGTAGAACTTCTAGAGCCTTGCGTGCATAAATGATAACTTAGATGGTGCCTGCAGGATGACCTGTTAGCATTAAATATTTAGAAACAAGATATATATATATATATATATATCTATATCTATATATATATATATATTATTTCTTATTATGGACACATANTATATATATATATATATAAATTATTTCTTATTATGGACACATACGGATATCACATTCCATACTTGGCCACTTTTTGGTTTGCGGGTTCTCGGGCTAGCGGGCTCAAAAAATAGGCCTCCATTGTTTCGTGTCCCACAAATAGCACACAAACTTCCGCGATATACAAATTGACAGGCGGACTTGCGGGGTGGCTGAGATTTTATGTAACATGTACACTTTCTTGGAACACAGCGAACAAGAGTTTGATAACGTGTAGCCGGGGACCCGCATGCATAAAATTGGCTAAGGAAACCAAAGGGCTCACTCCGACTCGCAATGCATATTTCATAATTCATGTGCAACACCAACTGTGTGGTTACCGGATCAGTATGTGTAGAAACCAAGCAAAACTAAATATGTAACTTTATAAAGTATGGACATGATATTTTATAGAGCATGTACGAATATCACATTCCATACTTTTCCACTTTCTGGATCGTGGGTTCTAGGGGTGGCAGGATCAAAACATAGTCCTCTATTGTTCCATGTCCTACAAATAACACAAACACTTTTGCGATATACAAATTGACAAGCAGACTTTCGGGGCAGCTGAGATTTTATAGAGCATGTACAGTTTGTGGATTGCGGGTTCTCGGAGTGGTGGGGTAAAAAACAGGGCTTTATTGTTCGCTTCTTTACAAATAGCATCCACAACTCTGCAATATACAAATTGACAAACGGATTTGCGAGCTGGTCGGGTCAACATTCTACTTCTAGTGATTTCCACGATATACAAATTGACACACAGACTCCAGGGCTGGTGGGCTCCCATAAATGATCAATACATACCAAATATGCATAGATCCCTTATTCCATACTTAGCCACTTATTTGGATCGTGGACTTGCAGGTTGTACATTGGGCCTCTAATGTTCCATGTCCTACAAATAACACCCATTTTTGGGCGATATAGAAATTGACAAGTGGACTTGTGACCTGGCTGGCTCAACATTGCATTTCTGTTGGATGGCTGACCTACAGGCTGGCGGGCTCTAGGTGCAAAAAAAAAAAAAAAAAAAACACAACTGCAAACAAGTTCGACAAATACAAGCACAATAAACGAAAAACTGTTTAGTATGGAACACGAGCAGAAAAAAAATGCACCTTTGCATGGATTCCTCTACATCTCTCGGTAGGAGTTCTTTGCGGCGTCTACTTTTCCTGTTTGTTTCTATCAACAAAAGTACAAAACAAAAGGGATATGCACATAAGTTAAGATGTAAAGAAAAAGAAAAGTACTATGTACATATACTAAAAAAAATAGAATAAGATGAATAGAGTAACAAATAGTTTTTAGGAGGATGTACCTTTTTTTTTTTTGCATAATGTATATTTTATAATTCAAGTACAACACCGACTGTATGCTCACCAGAACAATATGTGTAGAAATCAAGGAAAACTAAGAAGCTTGATAAATTTATTTTTTTCTTCTTTTTTTGCAACAAGCTATACATATATGCTTTGAAACATAGAAATATGAGTTTGCAATATGTTTGATGTATATCTCATAATTCAAGTGCAATACCAATGGTATCGTGATCAGACCAATATGTGTCTAAGATAAAGATATTGTATTGAGGAATGGGTACATGCGACCAAACATGGTCAATACGTGCGTTTTGGAGATGGCTTGTGTTGTTCAAAAGAAAGCAGAGACTGTATTTGCACATGTACTTTTCCAATTCTTTTGTTCTGCCATTATTTTGTAGCATGTCAATATTGAAGTATCCTACAAGTACAATGGGCCCGTTCAGATGGAAATGGCCCAATGCATTGGAAATAACATCTACTATGTTGCTGAATGCTGCAGGGGGAGCAGTGTACAAATTCAGTATTGCAACTTCTGTTTCATGGAATTTTTTTTTTGCAAGCACCACTTCAACATTCTTTTCTTCGATATGTATATGGTCCAAAATTGGAACATGTTTTTTCACCAGTGTCATCACCCCATGTGTAATGTAAGTTGATATGCAATTGTGGTTTGGGAATTGTTTGTTCTGCATGCATAATGCCATGTGTGTTTCCTGCAAGCACAGAATATCAGATTGCATTATATCATAGTCATTCAGTATATCATCCATGTGTGCATTTAATATGTGTGTGTTAAGCGAGAGAATTGATACAGATGATTTTTTTTGTATGGATTGGTAATCATAGTGCAGTTTCCATTTTGCGGTGGTCCTGAGTCATTCCATTTTAATAACAACTTTCTGTTTCACTTTGAAGTTATCTTTTTTGAGAGGACTTAGTAAATACAAGGAGTCTATGCTTCTGACACATGACAGTGCTGTGTATACAAGTCCAAGTATCCAAATTTCAGCAGGCTGAAATGCAACATTATCAAGTGTTAGTCCTTGTGATATGTGAACTATACGTGCACATGCAAGTTTAATCAGAATCTGTTTTCGAATCTTCAGTCGACCTATATTTGCTGATGTCGATACTGGCTTTGATATTCGCAAAATAGGTGTCCAATCACTTCCAATGTTTGAATTACATAGATAAGACAACTTGCTTGCTTGTCGCTTGCCTATATGCGGTTCATGGAACTTAATCCAAAGGACAACAAGTTTTTCTGTCTTCGTATATCCTTTTGGTATTCCATCTACACCATTGACCAACCCATCATGTGAATCATAGTTAGAGGCATATATTTCAACCATAATTTCTAATTTGAGGACAAGCTGCGAAGGTAAAGTGACTGAATTTTCATGACGTGGCACATGTCCATGGTTGTCTTCTTCCAGGTCAATTGAAGTGATGATGATATCATCGCCAGGCATGACCGATAGCATGTGGTTGTTATGCATTGCAGCATCCTTATTTATGTAGAACAGGTAAGGGAACATTGGGTCTGTTGGTGCAGGCCGTAAGCACCTTGAATTGAGATATGTTAAGTCATCATATGTTTGGCCGTTTGTCCGCATTCTATTCAAAATTGCAATGAGTGTTTCATTTGTCTGGCACATTGTAGTATGCAACTCAAAGAATTTAATATTGTCTCTCCATAAGTCATGGGTGACTGTTTCCATGTTAACGGTAGGTTGTTCAAATATCAAAGAATCTTGGATGTGATGTGCCTCGTAAAGATCCCCACAAAATATCATGTCAATGTTTCCAAAGTATTTCGTGTGCACATGTTTTATGATTCTTAGTCAGTTGTCAATGGAATACAAGAACCGACTTCCAATCAAAGATGCTTCATCTATAAAGACAAGTTGGAGCTCCTCATAAAGCTTAGATAATGTATCCAATATTTCCTTGCTAAGTGGAAGAAACTGTGACTTGTTAAAAGGCATTAAAAATTCAAAGTGGACTGTTGTTCCACCTACATTATATGGAGCTTTTCCTATGTATGTAACTATTAGGCCCTTTGGTTTCATAGGATCAGAGGAATTTTTTGAATCATAGATTCGTATAAGCATTTGGAATAGTTCTTTCGCTGTGAATGTCTTGCCTGTTCCTGCTCCACCTGTAAGGAACAAGTGGACAAGACTTTCCATGTTCAAGCGTTTTTTAAGAGCAATGTCCTTTAGAATTGTTTGCTATTCACGATTTAACAGACGTCTTATTCTCTAGTAGTCATTATTTTCAATTAGGAAATGATGTTTTGTGACTTGAAAACCAAGATTCATACGTTTTTCATTTGTACCTGTTGGAGGACGAGGCAAATTCGCTTGTAAGTCATAGGACTCAGAAGGAGTTCTGGTTGTTTTTTCGGTTTGTGAATGTCTCATCATGATCGTCAGGGTTTTCTATTTCATTAACTGCAACTTCTAGATCACCCATGTTGGATTAACAATGTAGGTAAATCTAGCTTCATTGATGTGCACTATAGTCTCAGACATAACATAGGCAACCTCCCATGTAGAGAAGTTATGTTTTAATATCTCTTCGTTTTCATCGAATGAAATGTACAACAACATTTTTTCTCTACAATAGTTTCCATAGTCACAATATTTATTGTATTTGACAAACTGTATCACAAAGGGTTTTTTTCTGTTTGATATGGGTGCAACATTTTTTTTGTAATGAGATACAAATTCTGCTAAGAAGATATGCCTAATAGGATATGGATGCTGGAGGTAATAATCAACAATAGAGTGACACAACACATCTTCTGAATTGTCAGACTCTTGTTGTAGAAAAAATGGTGTTTTAAGCACAAATGTGCATTTTTCAAGTGGAGATGTGTTTATGAACACACATTTTCTTGTGCTACAAGTGAGGGAAGGGAAAGTGCAATGTGAACTGTTTGCTGAGCAGACATTTGTTGAAGATTAAGCAATGTATTTCCAAGTGTGTGTATCATTTCTATGGCATCGATATTACTTCTTTCATGTTCTTTGCGTATTCTTCTGAATGCACTTGTCATAGATTTGTCAACCTTTGTCATATACGAGGTGCAATACGATGCTGCAACATATGCATTGAGCACGTACTGCGCATCTGTATTTTCTTTCCACATAACTGGCATGTCCTTGGAGAAACTGTTGTTCCAAATATGGAAAATTTTTCGTTTAAGGAAAACTGTTGGTTTCCTAAGTGTACATTGTATGGCTTGGATATACTCATCTTTTGATAGATTTACCTCTGTCAAGAAGGCATCAAATCTCATCAGCTCGTCAAATTGTGCTTGTTCTAGGAATGCGAACAAGGATTTAGATTTCTCAACAAGAAAATTGTCCTCTAAACTAAGTGGCTCTATGATTCTTGTAGCTCTCATTGGAGACACAGGAAAGTTGTATCTGCAATGCGAGTTTTTTCGTTTTCTACAACTTCTTGTATGGTAATGTCTATGGATTTTGGCAATCTATGGATCCAAATGATTTGTGTTGCATGTTATGTATTTATCCACGAATTGTTCGATCTTTGAATTGTTAGCAACTCCATAGACTGGTGCACCCTCTATCCACAACAGTGCGTGGTCATGTTCATTTCCCCTATTCTGGAATTCAGTCACAAAAAATTAGTCCAATATTTTTACGAAAAACGTTTCATCATGGCATATCGATTGTCTCAAAGCATTTATTCTATGTCTATAGTAGCGAGTACATGTCACAGGGTATTTTTTTATGAGGTAGTCAATGTCATTATTTTCCAGTGTATCAATTTCTTTTTTATGTTTCCTGTTCCTATTCAGCTCAGACATGGCAGCCACCAATGGATCCCAGCAATGCTCTGCACTTGTAAATGTGATGAAAAATGTTTGCGGGCCCAATTGCCGGATCATTGCAAAAACATTTTTTTTGTTTTGTTGCAAATAGTCAGGAGAGGTGCGAATGTTTTTGAAATCTATGTATCCAATATCAGATTTCATAATTTTTTCTAGGTTTACTTTGTACTTCACATTCTTGGCCAACAAATTTCTTCCTTGTCACTAGCCTTTTATTATTCGGACCCACATGCAGGACAAAACTTGCTCTATTGTTATGCGCATTGTTTTGAAAAACAAATTTGTTATGTGATAGGAGAAGTAACCGCTTGAATGTAGCAGCTCCCATCAGACTATTTTATGATAACTGAATCATTCTATAATATCAGTGGCACGTGGATCTCCATAGAAGAGTTTTGGAAATTTCATTTCCTCAACAAATTTGTCCTTGAATATTCCAAGTGGACGCTGCCCCTCGACAGGTGCAATTTCGACAATTTTGTCTTGCAAGTCACAAATACACTGTGAATCAGTGAATCCATGCACCAATGTCTCAGCAGGTGTTTCATTCTCCGATCCATCACTTGTATCAAATTCACAAGGATTTTCGAGAGTGTCTGCAGAGTTTCCATCCTCTTCTGCAAGAACACTGTTCCAGTTGTCATTTATACAAATGTTCTATGCTTTGTACAGGGCCCTAGAACATAATTCCTTTAATGCTTTCATAACATCATGCACACACACTTTTCCTATATGATAGACATTTTCATATTGCAAGCGTCTTTTCAAAGCCACAACAATTGTGATTGTATTGCTGATGAATTGTGCCAATGCTTTTTTCACAACATCTAGCTGAACATGCACATTAATAATTGTTCCCGTTAAGCCCATCCGGGGTCGTTTATAGCCCCAAGGTCTGATTTGAGCAAATGCAATTCGCAGAGACACAAGTTTCTTCTCAAGTTCTATAAGTGCACTTACATCTGGTAGTGGTGTATTGCATCTTATTTGGTCAGGGGTTGCAAACTGTGGTAGTTTTCCATTTTCAAGCGAGCGTTTGCATGAAAGACAAACTTTGCCACTAGAGAATGGTTTCTCATGCATTGTCAAGCAGAGATATTGTTCTTTCAAATCAGCCGTGAAAGACTTACTGTTTTTTGAAAAATTCAACTGTTCACAAATTGCACATGCAATGGAAGGGTTGTCTTTATTTTGTTTCATGTAGGTCTGTCTTGCATTTTTCTTTCGCAGGGAAGTATGGGTAGAAACTATTTCCTGGTTTTCATTGGTAGTAGTGCGTGGTGTTTCTTCTAGACCACAAAATGTCACAATTTCATGAGCATTCTGGGATCTGCGATCATACCTATTTCTGTTGTGTTCTGGGATATGGAAGTGCCATGTTTACAAGGTATTCCCGCCAACTTCCAACTGCCGGCATATTTTCTAGGAGATATGGGCAAAGGTTCTGATGCAAGCAACTAAAAGATTTTTCGTTGCCTCCTATAATTGCATTTCAAACGGAATGTATAGTGTAAAGCTTCAACGACTGCACATCGAACTCCGCTTCCACCAAACAAAAAATTGCATTGAACAAACTATCTCCACAGCTAGACACAAAATTTGTTGCCAGCTGCAAACCATGACAATCTATGTGATGCATAATCCGTTTCCATTGCGATTCAAGGTCTTTTCAAATGAAGGACAAGTAAATATGAGGCCCTCGAACATAGTGACCACTGACAACATTGGCATCATGGAACAAGATGCAATATGGATTGGTAGATGCAGTTTTGTTGAATAATAGATATCTTGTTTTTCTTGTCAATGACCATATTCCAACTGATATATTGAGCCAGTTAGACAACCACTGTATACAAAATGTATCTCCCCAAAGTCCCCTCTCACGTGCAGGCAGAACTGGAGATGTAGACAACCGCATCTTTGAAAAATACATAGCGACATCATGTATTCCATGCAACTGCCGAAGAAAATTAGATTCCAGTTCGTATTCTTAAGAATCCAAAGCCTCAACATCGCCATTTTTAAAATAGCTCAAGAAATAATCTATCAATCCATTGTGCAGCTTGGTCGACGAATATTGGAAATGCAGTAGAACCTGGAATGTATCGAAAAGGAAATCCCCAACAGTATACGATAATGCATCCAATATAAAAAGTCCATTGCTATGAAAAACCACGTCAATGATGTCATGTATAATGGGTTGTGTATCTATTTCATACAAATCAACATCTATTACTTCTTTCATCTCTTGAACTGTGATTTTGAAGCTGTTTGTTAGATGCTTTTAGTCTGTATGAAAACAAAGAAAAAGGGGGGGGGGGGATAAAAGTAGCAAAAAAAAAGGAAAGAAAAATAGGAAAACTACAAGCACGAAACTGGGTACCAATCCCCGTATGTATCTTTCAACCTTCTTCTTCTCAACTTCAATCCCCCCTAGTCCCCATAGCAGACGACAAGAAAACAAACCCACACTGGAAAGTGAACCAAACAAAAGAAACACCACAAATAAATAACACCATAAATTTACTCAGCAGAAAGAGAGCAAGTGGACACAGTTTTCCAACCCATAGAATAAAATAATTCCTTGCGTTTACACCCTGCCAGATGGTTTCCTCTTCTGATAACTCCGAACTACTTTTCGTAAACCCCTCTGCATTGCAATTTTTGAAAAAGATATGGACGTGGTAGCCGGCATATGAAGACACATAGTTTCCAGGAACATAAATTAAGAGCATAGACAAAGATGGTCTGCAATAGAATTTGGAAGCAGGGACTCCCACCATTGAAAAATAACAACAACAGGGAAACTTACCCGTCAACGACGGACGACAAGAGCTCAACCCCAAAAACTGGAAACCACAACAACATGTCCAACAACTTGCAAATTTGAAGAACAACAAACTAGTGAAGAACTACGAAGAGGTCGAACTGCAACTATAGGACCTCAACTTTGCAAAGTTGAATCAAACAAGAACAAAAATCATGGAACGAAGAAACGAACAAGCATCGACCACTAAAGCAATGATGCCGACCATGGACGAAACAATATTGCAACGCATATGTACAATAAATGTTTAAGATTGCCAGAGATGTTAGGTAAACACTTAAGACTGTCAGGATCATCGAAGGGCGTGGCCCTGTGCAAGCATTTAAGAAAAAATGCATCGTGGCAGGCCTGTTCTCTCCAAGCATGTAACAATAAAGAAAAAATCAGACATAGCAATATGGTAGAGAATGTATTCTACCTAGCAGAAAATGCTAAAGGAAACATTCGAACTAATGCTATCATTAATCCACCTTTGACCAATGCATAATAAAATATATGATTCAAAAAGACCATATACAATCAAATACTTTGGGTATGCCAAAATATATAACATTGGGAATAGCGAATCCGACAATAAGACCTCCAATCCGTTGTCCAATCAGATCTTGACAGACATGGTACTTTCTATTATATAAAGATTGATGCTTTCACTTCCCTTATTACAACAATAGATAATATGGAAATATTTGTGGTCAATGCACAATCTAATATGAGGTCAACGATTTATCGATTGCTATAGTCCCTCTATGCCTACGACAGGGACTAATAAAGATAACTGTTAACTATTTACTCACATTTTCACACTATAAGATATAATGGTTTTTTTATATAAATATCAAATAATAAACATTTCAAATATCATATAAATAAAGAAATGAATTACCACTCTGAATAATTTTTTTTATGAAAATAGAAGAAATTAAAAAAAATCTTGGTTATTTATTTAAGTTATTTCATTCTCCCAAACATGGGGATGGGGGAATATATGAGGGTGGGCGTGGGGGAATATATGAGAAAAATTAATATTTTCTCTACTATTCCTCCACTCCCACTCTCATATATGAGGGTGGGGGTGAGACGAATAATAGAGAAAAAATTAAGTTTTCTCTATTATTCCCTCACCCCCACCCTATATATGAGGGTGGGTGTGAGGGTCAGGGAATAATAGAGAAAACCTACCCTATATATGAGGGTGAAGGTGAGGGTGAGGGTGGGGGAATAATAGAGAAAACCCACCCTATATATGAGGGTGAGG
>JZKD02S2397598.1:392978-405909 GCA_000966675.3 Picea glauca
CCCCCCCCCCCCCCATATAGGGGGGGATAATAGATAAAACATTAAGTTTGATCTATTATTCCCCCCTATATAAGGGTGGGTGTGGGGGAATACTAGAGAAAACTTATTTTTTTCTCTATTATTCCCCCACCCCCACCCTCACCCTTAGGATGGGGGTGGGGGTGAAGGTAATAATAGATAAAAAAATTAAGTTTTCTCTATTATTCCCCCACCCCTACCCTCATATAGTGGGGAATAATGGAGAAAAAAATAAGTTTTATCTATTATCCCCCCACCCCCATCCTCATATATGAGGATAGGGGAATAATAGAGAAAACTTAATTAAGTTTTCTCTATTATTCCCCCACCCCCACCCTCATATAAATTTTTCTCTATTATTCCTCCCACCCCCACCCCCACCCCCACCCTCACCCTCATATACCCTCATATATGAGGGTGGGGGTGGGGGTGGGGGAATAATAAAGAAAACATATATGAGGGTGAGGGTGGGGGCGGGGGGAATAATAGAGAAAACATTATGAAAACATATATGAGGGTGGGGGTTGAGGGAATAATAGAGAAAACATTATGTTAATATTAATGTTCAAACATGTCATATGATAATGTTAATAACCAAACATGTCCTATAAATACTTTAATAAACCTATTTATTATTAAGGAGAAAATAGGTTTTAGTTTATGTTAAATTAGCATTAACATCCAACTTCAACATTTTATTGGTCCAGTAAGAGGCCTAACATCTTTGTGAGATGATATTTTAACTAATTAAAGTAATTTTAAGCATATTCTAAGACTATATTTTTAGCATGATGATCGTTTTTTTTTTTTGTTCTCTTAATATATGTTGAAAATACAACCAATCAAAGGATTGAAAAGAAAGTCTTTTGTATCTAAAAATATTGGACAGAGTGAAGTTCTGAATGGATATTTTTCATTTGGCCCAGTCAATCACCAACTTAGAATCTCCCATGACATGAAGCTTCCTGATATGCTTTTGCTTTGGTGTCTCTAGAAGGGTCCACAATGCAGTGGGTTCTGCTTTATTATTGGACCCTCCTCCTGGAGCATACCTGATGTAAATATAATGGTTATGATTTAAGAATAACACAACTCCTATGCTAATGGAAGGTGGGTGTCATTGGATGGCATCGTCGAAATAACCCCAAGGAATAGAGTAATACAGAACAAGGAAAGATGGTTCCCTCTAATTTGGAATTTTTTGTTACTCTTTGGAGTCTATTTCTTATGCCAGGGTTAGGCATGTAATCACTTCTGGTGACATCCATTTATCTTTGAAAATTTTTGAGTTGCATGCCCACCATAAATTTTCAACCAAGATGCATGGTAGTCCTACATACAACGTTAGAGATCTGTTCTGAATCCACAACTTGTAGCATTCCTCAAGGGAAATATTATACCAATATGCAACTACTTTAAACTTTTATTTTATCATTGTGGCAACTTGACCTGCATAAGGGCATGATACAAAAAGGTGAGAGGAAGATTCAGATTTTAATTTGCAAAGTACACATCGATTTGGACCATGCCATTTCCTTTTTTCTAGATTATCCTAGGTCAATAGTTTGTTGGTTAAGGCCAACCACATCAGAAGTTTACAATGCACTGGGGCCTTGGATTTCCATCAAATCTTCCACCACCATTGTGGTTGGGCAGTTTTCCTTTCCTCCTGCCAAGATCTGTACCCTAGTTTGGCTATGAAGGATCTTCCCTTTGGGTTATGGGACCAACACAAAGTGTCATTTTCTTGGGAAATAATGATAATATTTTCGCATAACCGAGATAAATAGAAATTCCATTCAATGTGGAGAGCCTCTGGGAGGCCTAAGGTTGTCACATCTTTCCATCTCGCTCACCCTTGAGGTTGTGGGAAACCAGTGCAGGCATCATGAAGAGAGTGAATGTTGTTGCTCCTTAAGGAAAGGATGAGGGGGGGGGGAGTATGAAATTATTTTCTGCTCCCATCCAAGGTTCTTCTCCCACCCTGGAATTTTTCCCATCACTTATTTTCCATACCACCCATTCTCCTACCAGAGGGAATGCTTTGACCAGAGCCTTCCATACAATGGACCATTTTGAGGATTTGTTCGGTTGCTTGAACCACTCGATGACATAAAGGTTTGGAAAATATTTTGATATCATCACTTTAGTCTATAGAATATTCCCTATTGATAGGCACCACAAGTTCCTTCCATCCAAATCTCTAGAAAAGAGACTAAGATCTTTTAAACCCCAACTGCCTAAATATTTGGGTTTTTCTAAAGAGGACCACTTCGCTAGATGCAACCCTCCTGTAGAGTTGTTTCCATCCCATAAGAAACGACAATTGATATTTTTGATATTCTCAAGGATACCTTTGGGAATGGTTGCAATAGAGTTCCAATAGAATGGTATTCCTTCCAAAACAAATTTTAGCAAGACTAACTTGCCTCCTTGGGAAAGAGTTCTAAAAACCCATGAATCAATTCTCGATTCTACCTTGCGAATAAGCCAATCCCAGTCTGACTTCTTGTACTTGTCAGGATTAATATGAAATCCCAAGTATTTAACCCCTTCATCCATTGATTTATATTGAATAGGAAGAATACATAGAAAGGAAGTAACCTTGACCCTCGAGCATTGATTGGTTAATAAACAATATTTTGATAGATTAATCCACATGCCTATTTCCTTACAATATAGGTCTAGAGTTTTCTTTAAGGAATAAATGTCCATCAAAGAGCCATAGACACTACACCATATGTCATCAATGAAGATAATATGAGAGACTGTTTCTGAAGCTGTCACTTTTAGACCTCTTAACAACCCTTTGGATCTAGACTCTTTTACTAGTCTACTTAGGGCATCCACAATGATTAGGAAAAGGAAGGGGACAAGGGGAAGCCTTGGCGAAGACCTATGGAGGCTCTAAAGAAACATGAAGGTGCTTCGTTTATCAAGATTGCAAGGGAAGCACTATTAAGGCAACCCATTATCCAGTTTATTGATTTGAGGTTCATGCCTAGTTGAATGAGAACTAGCCAGAGGAAGCTCAAATTAACACGGTGATAAGCTTTTGACAGGTCCATTTTTAGTAAGGAAGCTTTGAGTTTATTTTTTTTCACTTAATGTAGAGATTCCTGTGTTATGGGCACTGCGTCATGTGTCTATCTATTTTGAAGAAAGCCAAATGATTCATCATCTATTACCTTACTTAGGATTGGCCTTAATCTGCAAGCAATAATTTTTGAAATCAACTTGTAAGTCACATTGCAACATGAGAATGGCCAGTAGTCCTCAAATGATTCGACGTTCTTATTTTTAAGAATAAGTCATAGGAAGTTAGAGTTTCGCGGTCCAAAGATCCTTCCTACAGATTAAGACTCATTGATCATGAGAAGTAAGTCTTCCCTTACGAGGTCAAAGAAGAATTTGAAAAACTCCACCAGAAACCCATCTGGACCTAGGATTTTTCCACTCTACATAGAGAAAAGGGATACTCGAGACTTCTTCCAATAGGATTTGGTTGACTTCCTCAGAGAAAATGGGCTAGAACTTGGCCACTACTTCTAGGATTTCTTGGATAGGGAAGCCTTCTGGAGTTGAGAAGAGGGATTCAAAGAAACAAGCTCCCACCTATGATTTTTCCTGAAAGTAACTAACCCTAATTCATTCTTCATTCTTAATTTCCCATATAGTATTGAGGTTCTGTCTTTGGTTGGAAAATTTATGGAAGAATATGGTGTTTTTATTCCCAACTTTTATCCAATGTGCTCAGATTTTTAGTCTCCATTCCTCTTCTTCTCGTTTTAACCACTCACTGCGTTTTTTCTCCAGACACCTGAACTCCTCCAGAAGAGACCGGCTTAAGGTTTCCCTATCCAACCTGGAACCAATTCTTGATAGTTCTTTTTCGATCACAGTAAGATCCTTTCTCTTTTTATCTTACCATTTATGGATCCAATTCTTTATTGCAGATTTGGTATTCTTCAAGTTTTTATCTAATTGGATCATTAGAGGTTCATTACTATTGGATCATAGTTTCTTCCAAGTTGAAGTAACAATGTTTTAGAAGTCAGGGTTGTCAAACCACACTTTATTGATTTTTAATGGGGTGGGAGGCGACGCTAAGCTAGAGCTCCATCTCAAAGAGATGGAGTGATGGTATGAACTCCCCCCTTCTTCCACTTTTGAAATGAATCTTATACCCTTCTCTGTAAAATTTTCTGAAACCATAAATATCTCAAGGTGTTTCACAACTTTGTCTCTCCCTTTTCGAAAATTTTTCCATGTTGGGGAGAGCCTCACTGGTTCCACATCCATTATATTAACAGATTCGAGAAAAGATAGAAAAAATCCTCGTTGACGATCCTATTTTGGAGAGGGGCCCCAAAATTCTCTCAGAGAGAGAGTGAAACTCAAATCCCCTCTGATGATTGTGAGGGGGTCATTAAAAATTCCTTCATTTTTCAGATCTTACAAGAAGGGAATTATTTTAGAGTAAGGGTTGTATACATGTGCCTTCTGTCAATGGGAAATGGAGTCACATGCCATCCTGAAACTATTTATTTCCTTTGTCATCACATTCTTTAGTAATAGATCCACCTTTCTGCTCCTGCAAATTTATATCTGAATGATTTGACATATGCTCGAAAGATTCTTCCACAAGCAACCAAATTTAGTCACACATGTGTATTATTCCAAAACAAAAGAATAAAAAAATCCGTAGATAGAAAAAGTGCGAATCATATTTATTTTGTAAACTTTAATGAAAGGAATCTCCCTTTATTTCAAAGCTTCTTAAACTATGTACAAAGAAAGAAGCAAAACCCTAATGCAAAGATAAAATCCTAGTGTAGGAATTGAAACCTTAATGTAGAAAATAAAACATATTGCAGGAAAATAAATCTTTCCTCTCTCAATATAAATGAATCAATAGTAAGAATGATAAAATCAACGATCACTAAAAATCTAAGTACATTGTGATGATAAGTATGCTTATGAAAGATAAAGATCAACTTAACTTTGTTTTCAGTCTACTAAGATGTTTCCTAAAGTAATCAAACATAATAGCTTAGGCTTGAAAGTCAAATCCCTAGTTGTTCTCTATCTTACTCGAAGCAATGATTGATGGGGTTCATTTACCAATAACATGATCATATATGCTGAAACAGGGCTAAGTCTAAGGGGACTTCTAATGATGGAGTATAAGAGTAAAGATGCATATGATCACCCTCTCATGTCTTTCGGTATTGCTCCACTGCCAGTGAGCATCCATAGCCCCGATGGAGACACCCAGACATCACATTACTTTCTCCCTTGCTAGCGAGCGTCCATAGCCTCGACAAATATACCTTCATTTCCCAATCTGAATTTCCTTTGACCATCTCACTTATTTTGTTTTGTTTACTTGAAATATTTTTTGTTTATGCAAATATGGGGGAAATCATGATGTTTTAAAACACAAGGGATGATACCTGTTAATGAATAGGAGTTGGATATGCTAACATAATAAAGTATACTCATTTAAATAAGTCCATCCCTACATCCTTAACACTACATCTCTACATAGACTAGTCATTATTTAATGTGATACGTGGATATGGAACCATGAGTAAGTAATGATGAGCAATTTCGAAGTTTTACAACCCAACTAGCTCCTAGGACATGATTACAAAAAGAACAAACCTTTCAACCTAATCATTAGGAAACATAATCTTTTAAATATGTTTACCAATCTCATCGCGACAACATACTAGGGATAAATTCATCATTCAAGGATCATTGAAACTAAGACTCTATGACGATGAGAGAAAAAAGTATTATAATCTCTAATTATATTTTATTTAATTTAAAATCCTAACTAATTACACTTTGAAAAAGTAAATTTAGAAAGGTATAAGAATATGTACAATATCTAAACTAGTATGTTAATTCTTTATAAGAAGCTTATTTATGCACATGTTTTCCTACCCTAACGAATTAAAAGTAGATATGTTAGGTATAATCAAATTTCCAATGTAACCATGACATCATCTTATTTACAAAAGGAAAACTAATAAGCTCTTGAATAAAGATAAAGGAAGTAACTCAAATAGATGAGACCCAACCTTAATACATAATTCATACGTACAATCCACTTGTAATGTGTTTAAAATTATGTAAGCAATGGGTGTTTCTAATAGAATCAACTCCAACCAGGCTCAAATTGGATCTTCAAATATGTTACTACAAAGCTCTTGATTCTCCGGGGTAGATATAGGTATATTATATTTATGCACATGAAGTGGCAAACTGGTCCTAGGCATGCATCTCCCTCTTTCATCTGTGACTTTATTGATCTCTTCCTTTCCTTCAGAAAACTGTAGGATGTCTCTTTCACTTACCATGCCTTCAAATTTGTTCAGTATGACTCCATTTTCCTGTAAGCTTTTACAAAAGTTTTCAAGATAATATTTTATATAATAATTACCTTGTAAGCATTGGGGTATACTCTCCTTATGATATGGTATATTGTAATAATGGAAAATTATTAATACTATACCAATACTATTAATATGCTCATCATATTTTAAAGAATTTGAATGTTCATTAATTTTATAATCATGAAGAGAAGACAAGGGTAAATCAAGATCATAAAACACAGTGTCATGTATCAAATCCTTTGTATCTTCATCAATAAACTTACACACATTTTCTTGCTCAAAAATATCAATTAATTCTTGATTTCCAACTTGCTCTTTAGATAGCATTTCATCACTAACATAAGAAGGTTTACTACTATAAATATCTGTTAATGATAAAAGAGAAATACAATCTTCTTGTTGTTTATGGAAATCAACATCATCATCTGAATCATCATACCTAGGTTGATGACCAAAAATATCTGAAAGTGTTTCTTGAGAAATTTTATGTTCTTCAGTGCTTGAATCAAGAAAAAAAATTTGTATTGTTTGTTTATCCTGATCATTAATCTTATGCACAAAAATTTCTTGAGAACATTTATGATTTAAAGCCATTTCAAATGAATTTAAATTTGAATATTCTTTAATTGAAACTAAACTGATTGATCCTTGAAAGTCATGCATCAAGTTCATCATAATTGTTATAAACCTTTGAAAATACTAATGAAGAATTATGTGTTAGCTCATCAATAGGTTGATCTTCGAAAATATTTGGGACAATAGTTTCTTTAAGAAGAATAGATTGCAGTGATATATATTTAGAAGGTTCAACATCTGAATCTCCATAATGATCATATATAGGTTCAACGTTCACAAGTTCAGAAATAACCCTAATTTCATAATCATTATTGAAAGATTCACGTCTATGTTCATATTCAATTATTTCATGAGCAAATAGATAATGTTAGGTTCTTTACATAAGTCTTTAGAAACAATATCATTATGAGTACTAGATTGATGCATATCTTGAAAAATATTTTCAACAATATAATCTTTAACTTTATAACCAAAATTATTTTGAAAAGATTCAATACAAAAATCTTGGAATTCATTATAAATATATTTACTAATTAAGTGTTCTTCTCCATCAATTAATTCAATGCAAGTGTGATTATTTTTTTGTTACTTAACAAGATTTTAATAGGATATGTTTCAACAAAAAATTCATTATTTTCTTGACATTTATTATCAAATATTTGATCTAAACTTTGGTCTTAACATCTGTTGCAAATTCCCCGGATGGGGTGCCACGTTGCGCGATGGAGCCACGTGGGATCAGACCGAGACGCGGTATTAATGCATCTACCAGCCACCATCCCCTCAGCCTTTAACATTCCATGGACCAGCGCAGCCACACTCATGCGATGAGCCCCTTCGCGCAAGGGAACAATACTGGACATCAATGCACTTAGCAACATGTTTTAATGGCTATGTTGGTCATGCTAGCCATCCTCCTTTTCACCTGAATCGACAAAGTAGAGCGACATTCGCCCTTCGCAACATCTACTCCACTGGAACAACAACAGTACTCTGTGGCCCTGTTAGAGCTCTGGAGCAGAGCGGCCCATTTGAAAGGAACCCTGGTCATCTATAGGATCCCCACCATGCCCAGAGCGAGAGGGAAGCTGCGCAGGGGAGCCACCTGGTACACGACCGAATCTCGACGCCAGGGACAAAAGAAATTCGAGAAGGCGATAGCAATGGCAACCATCCAAAGGTGCACGAAACCACGAACGCCTCCAATGGCGTACGTGGAAGAAGTTACCCCGGAGGATGATTTGCAGAGCTTCCCTGAGCACACTCTGTTCACAGTGCCGGATAATTGGAATCCACCTTCAGAGTTTGGTTCAGACAACAAGCCTCTGCCTGCGAGCATTTCTCTTGGCCCCAGAGCCACCAGCCTAGAGGAGCATTACACCACCTGCTATATAGAAGAGGAGATTCCACCTGACTCATCCGTGGAGGCAGCGCTACAAGCCCACAACCAACAAGTGCATACACATCACGACGCAACAGAGACCATTCCCCCAGCGTCCATCGATAGCCACAGGCAGGAGTAGCCACTCTTCACTGACTCGAGGTACCTCACTCTCTTTTTTGAGCTGAGGAGTCTGTTGGATGACCAGGTCTTTCGCCTCGCTCGAATTGACCAAAGACTCGACCTGCTCTTCGCGGCTCACTCCAGAACTCTTCCAAAGTGGCAATGCCCAACGTGCGCGCAAGCTTACGCGCTTCCAGCAGGGTGGCGACAACACGAGGACGAGAACAAGTGCGCAAGATAAAAGGTTCAATGATGTTCGTGGTTAGAAATTGCTTTTTCTGTTCTGAATTAGGCTTCGGTCCAGTTAGTTCTTAGTTTTCTTATAACTAGTGCATGGCATACAGTTTAAACTTCATGAGTGATAGTCCTGGTTTCCTTCGGGCAGGACGACACGCTGTTAATTTTGTTAGCTGGGAAACACATGGCAAGGGATGCTCAACTGTCTCAGTTTCCTGTTTAGGCAGGACAACTGGCATCGCAAACAATTATTGTATTTTGCTTATGCTAATATAATAGGTCCCATCCCTTTTTACTTAAAAAAAAAAAAAAAACATTTGTTGCAAATTGAAATGTTATTTTGTTTTAATGTCAATTTATCATTAAACATATCCATATTTAAAGTTTCATAATCATTTGTTTCTATATTTTGTTCTTTATCAACATAAATGGAAGAAATATATAGATGCTCATTGTCAAGTGCATAAGTACTTATTAAATCTTGAGAAAGTTCAGGAATAGAATTTATTATAGCAGAGTGTGTTTTAATGTTCCTATTATCATGTGATTTTCTTGAAATTCATGAAGGTATTAGCATTTTTTCATGGGAAGCTAAAACTTTTAAAGATTCTTCTTCTTGTTCTTGTAAATCATGGCTTTGTTTAAGAACATAGAAGAACTGTTTGACAAATATTTGTTTATTATCAAAGAAAGAGGAAAATGTATCATAGTTTTTAGTTTTGATCTTTAAGAAAAGAAACCATATCTTATTGAAAATCTAGTTGGGTAAGTTCACAACTACTTTCTTGGTGAAACTCTTCATTAAATTCATTTTCTTCTTCACTATGATAAGATTTATGTTCTATTTCAGATTCTATAGTACAACAATGTTTGAATAAAAGTTCATCCCTATAGATTAACCTACAATGGTTGTGAAATCATGAATGAAAATTTTTCAATGAAGACATAATCCTAGGAGGAAGACCTCTAAACCATTTTCGAGCATCTCTTTCAAAGAAAACATAAAGAGATTCATTAACACATCTTCATGAATACTACCTAACATATTCATATAATCGTGAGAATCTTGTAAATGTTGACCAGGGATATCATCATCATCTTCTCGAAACCAAGGAAGACATTTACCCTATATTTTAATAACATGCATATTGTTAGGAAAACTAGGTACACCAGAAAATTCAAAGGGAGCATACCTCGCAGCTACTATGGAAGTAGTAAAGTTTGCCATTAAAAATTTGTGGAGTCGCTTAAATGTAGATTCACCAGGTGAAATTTTTCTTAAAGAGCCAAATATCTGTTGTTCTATTCCTGTTCACCACCAAGAGTCAGAACTTAAACTTTGTCGCACCCTAGGGAAAATAAACTTTTTAACTTCGTTCCCCAGCAGACGCCAAAAAATATTGTTCCTCAAAATTACCCTTGGCTAGGGAACAATGTCAAGGCATCCAAAGAGGCCTTTAAAAAACCTCTTCCCACTTTGGGCTTTCTTGGAAGAATCCAAAATCCATAGGGGGTAACCCTCAATCAAACGATATTCAATAAGTTCATTCACAAAAGGAAATAAAATAAAGTTTAGAAAAGGAAAGGTCATGTAAAATGAATAAACATGTTAATAACAAAAACTACACAATCGATGTAATTAAAGAGGGCAATGTAATCCCTATTTTCCAAGTTATAAAACAAAGAGATGGAAGAAATAAAGAAGATTACTTCAAATGCTATCATGTAACATTTGAAGTAAAAAAAGAAGAAGTTAGGATACTAAGGAAGGGTGTACATCCATTAATATAATAGCCACAAAGGAAATGCCCTATCAAATTATATACATGGTGCAACTATATAAATATAATTCAAAGTAATCTAAACAATCAATACCAAAGCCATGTTGCACCATGCTTCAACATAAAATCTGATATAAAAATATAAAAATTTCTATCATCACTAAAGAAAAGATAAATGAAGCCTCATGTGATAATGTATATCATCATAAATAGAACCTTAATAAAGATTAGAAAGCAAAACAGGTAAAATGCTCAACATGTGAAACATCCATCAAAAATCACTTCCTTACCAAATCCATGAATAATTTATACCACTCAGACAATGATAAAAGATAAACACAAAAAGATTAAAAACTTAAGAAAACAAGAAAATAATTCTCTCTGATTTTAAAATTATGCAGAAAAATTATTACAGTTCTTCATGGCATTTACAGACTCGGCACGGACGAAAAGCTACACTTTCGTTCCTTCCCCGCGAAGTCCATCTCTTGGGATGCCCTAGCTCTGTGTTTTTATTCTTTACAATGAAAGTTACAATAACTTCTTTCCGTAAATGAATTCCCAAACATAATTGATTATTAAAATGGTTCGATCTTTCTAAATCAATCATAACTGATTTTAATAAAATAAAAATATTTATCTTAGGTTTTAATTTGGCTAGGTTTAGAATTGGTAGATTTTAAATACATGGGTTCATGATCAACAATACACTTTATGACTTACATTAATTAAATATTTAATAAAATAGTTAAATATTTAATATTTAATTTCAACAACATGATTATAAACAAGGATAAATTATCTATGAATGGACAAGTTCAGATAAAAGTGTCGTTAAAATAAAGTTTCCTTCAAGTTATTTAAACCAAGATTAAATGTCAAAGATCAGTGAATTGAAAAAAAAATATAGCAAAATTTTTAGCTTCAATATAGAAGCCGTGAGTTCATTTCCATGATGCACGAATTTAACAAGAGAAATCACCATTTTGGAGAATGAGTTTCAATAGTTGTATTATTGTGGAGCTTAAACAAAAAAAAAAAATGAGTCCAATGATGCCACTTCTAGACTAATTTATCTTTGGAATTTTTCTAATTCTACAATCAAAATACATGGATCCAAAAAACATTTGCAAAATAGTTATTTGCAAAATCTTAAAAATAAAAAAATTTATATTTATTAGTAGAATAGCTATTTGCAAAATCTTGAACATAATTTTTTTTTTTTATGCTTTTTATTTTGGATTTTTTTTTACGATTTCTTAATTTCAATGATTTTTCTTTGAAATTTTTGTTTACAATCTATATGTAAACTTAAATAGTTGTGTTTATTGAAACAATGGAAATCTAAATGAGATATATGTGAAGTTTGTCATCTTGTTTTGCAAGAAATTATGTTCTCTTTATTATATGAGTACTTATGTTAATGTTATTTAATGCTTTCAGTGTTATGTGATGCTCTTTACTCTATTTTGCCTTATGTTGATGATGTTTTTAAGATTCAAAATTTATATTTCTTATATTTTATAGATTTCCCTTATTATTTAGATAGGAAAATATCACATTCTAATTTATTATTGATATCCTTTGTTCTCAATATTGCTTCATGAAAATTTTGTAAGCATTATAATTGTTATTTTAAATGTTGATAATGTTTTTAAGATCCAAAATTTATATTGTTTATATTTTATAGATTTTCTTTATTTATTTAGATAGGGACATATCACATTCTAATTTATTATTGATATTCTTTGTTCTCAATGTTGTTTCATGGCAATTTTGTAAGCATTATAATTGTTATTTCAAAATATTGGATTGAATATATACCAAAAATGCAATCTTAACTTACATTTCTCTTTACAATTACTGAATGCATTATGTTAGTAACATTTCTTGTCTGGGGCACAAGAGTATTCAAGTCTGCAAGTCGTAGGAGAAGCGCCTGAGCGCAGCACGAGAGAATCCCTTTTCCAATTACGAGTCAAGCAAGCGGGCGAAAGGTTGGTTGTCAACAGCCGAGATTCACCAACAAAGCAAATCGACGGTCATCGGGTTTTCGGGGCTGTCAAGTTGCTCGGGATTTAGCATGAAGGGTAGCGCCCATAGTTCAGGGCAAGTCTGGGTCGTCCGATCCAATTGGGACAGGTGGCAGCCAGTCGGCGTATCGGGGATCGGTGTTTCGGGAGACATGGAGCCTCCCATTCTTTATGGCTGAAATCGTCGATCGACGAAACGCCGAAAGCACCTTTGGAGCCGAGCCCACGGTCTTAGCACCAGGTCACATCAAGCGAGCCTGTAAATGGGGGTAGCCCCCTTTATAATAACGAATACTATCTGGGTCATTCATCTGAAGGACGCGCGATGCACATCCGTGTCACGTCGACATTCGGGAGTTCGAGGGGTAAGTGCTCCTC
>JZKD02S2397687.1:0-17173 GCA_000966675.3 Picea glauca
TTTAAAATTTTGGCGATTTTTAAGGTAAAATAATTTTATTCTATGGAATTTGGGCGAATCGTTTTTAGAAAAAATGGAAAATAGCGAATCTTTTTTTAGGTAAAACCATGGAAAAATAACTCATTTGCGAAATTTAGCCCCTAAAATCATCTATGCCTACTTGTGGCATTCACAATGCTCAAATGGAAGTCACCTGTGGGCAGACAACTGAAAATACCAGATAAAGGGCACCTAGCGAAAGTGTTTGAGCCATGGCAGGCTAGACCAGAATCTGAGAACACAACACTCAACAACGCAAAATACGCCAAATGGTATAATGTTATGATAGACGCAACACAGAGGCCACACATCCCGCAGGAGATCCTCAATAACAACCCGAGGAATATTGCATTCAGCATGAACCGACACAACACATTCATATGGCCAAAGCATGCAAGTAGGGAACATTTTCACAAACCGATGCTACCATTCTATTTGGATGAGGATGCCTTAGATAAAGAAGTCATGTCATGGCTAGGAGTCAAACAAGGCCAATGTAAATCAGGAATGCACTACATTTTTTCTACTGATATCCTCAAGAAAAGAGACAAGGAAGCAGAAGAGGGACCGAGCTCGGGCCCCGAGATGAAGAATCCAGATGCCTCGACAGAAACAGATTCAAAGGATGAAGAAGAAACATTGCAGATGAAGTGGAGGAAAAGACCACCCCCTTGACAGTTTCCACCCAATGCCGTGCTGTCAGGTGCATAGGTCAACCATATCTTGGGTGCAGTGCTTGGCATCAAACCAATGGAAAAGAGAGAATGGGGGTCTTGCCGAACAAACCCTTGAACCCACAAACCCTTGCATTTGTTTCTCCCTGAACCCACGCCATGACAAAATCCAAAACTATCATTGACATTCAAGATGACCCAGACCCTGAAACAATTCTGGCTAAACTCATCATTGCGAAACCCCCACCACTCCAATTACCAAACCTCCCCACCGCCATTCCACATCAGATCATAGCCTCAGATCCAAGGCATCTCGACCACCTAGAGACAGAGGAAGGCTAACCCCCACAGACAACCATGGAATCCCCCAAGCCTAGTTTATAAATTCCCAACCCTAACCCCAAAGCATTAGAGAAACCCATGATGATGGATGTCCCGAATCTGAACCCCAAGGAATAAAAACCCGAGTCTTCAGCAAAGGAAGAAGCCAGCTGAAGCAAAGAAGAGTTGGAACTCGACCATAACCCGCAAATCCCCTCACCAACCAAGGGTGAGGATTTCCCAAAAATCACGATGCATGATGCAGAAGCACTGAAAGATACGAAGATACCATATGTTCACAATGAGCCAGAATCAACAACGGATCTAGATACAACCACCATGCAAGCACATATGGTGCAAGTTCTCCAGAACCCCCAACAATTTGCATAATTGATGCAGCGCTGCATAACCAGAATCGAGGTTATGACACTCTTACCCGCATACCTAAGATTGAGGATTGCACCAGCACCACCAAGAGAGGATGAGGTAGAAACTCACTCGCACCATTCAACAGGCAGTGGAATCCCACTATAGTGGCGAGTACCCACTGATGAAACTCCATCATCTATGGAACTAGTATAGTGTCCAGTTTCATAGTTGTTCAGACTAATCAGAGGCTCCATATACCAACTAGAGCAAAGGCTCCAAGATGCCGAGAGCTCAGCTGAGCTCGCCAGGAAAGAACAACTATATGCACAAACATGTAGAATGAATGAAAAACGTGATAGAATCCTAGCCCAATGCAAATTGGAAAAAGTGCAGGAAAAACTTGCCAAAGCCTGACAAAAGATTCAGAAGGTTGCACCCGACCTACCCGAAGCTAGTGAAATAAGAGAACTAGAGCAACATATTGAGTTGTTACAAGAGGAATGGACACAGCTCACTACATGCATGCAACAGATACAAGAAAATCTACAACAAGTCTAGCATGAAGCAGAACAACAGCCTCGACAGCTGCAGGACCAAATGCAGAGGATAATGCTGCAAGGAAACAATGCCCGAGTGACACTACATAAGTAGACAACAGACTGCACCATAATCTTCAAGGAAGTCAATGATTGGATGGGAATCATCTCTCGACGGAATCAAGTCTTGGAGGAAGTGCGCACCAAGATTCAGGTGCTCAATGAGGAAGTTGCGGTCAAAATGGAACCGATAGAGTAGTAGCATAAGTTCGACCAAATCCAACAGGCCGACAATGAACTGAATACACTCTATGAAGAACAGTTCATAGCCAAGAAAGAGCTGCGTGAATTTTGACCAATCATTCAGACAACCTACATGCAAATGCACTAGGTAGACACAACAGTCGAATCTGAATGGAACTCATTGGTTGCATCCAAACCAAAGGAGTACAACAAAGAGGCGACCCAACAGTTCCTGGCAGAAGCATCACTTCTTGCCCGGAAATGGCAGGACAAAGTTGAAAGATTTCACAGAGTAAATCACAGAGCATTACAGCTGGTTCCAGAATTGGGCCCTTCGTTTGAGGAGGTAAAGGAAGAAAAGGCACAAACAGAAGAGCTCAAAGAAGAGGAAAAGACGGATAAGGGAAAGCAACAGTTTCTCCTAGAGAACGTGAAGGAACCAAGTGCTTGACTAGAGTATGAGTCAAGGATTGTGGTCGAATCCTGTTGGGCCCTTCATCTTTGAGAAACAATTGCGCAAGTTTTGAATAAGAATGAGTCACGCAAACTTCATCAAAGGTTGGAAGAAAGAATAATAGAAAGTAGTTGCGGATGCTAGCACAACACCACCTAAGAAACAAACAGTTGCAGCAGAACAAGAAGGCGAGCAAGCCAAACAAGAAAACATAACCCAGCTATATATAGGACTGAATATAATTGTAAAAGGGTTGGTTAGGTTGGGTTGATGTTTTTATTGTCCATTTAGTTCGTTGGTTCACTCATTCATGAGTTGAGTAGAGTCGGGTTGATTCACGTCTATCAGAGTAGCCCAATGATTTGGGATTAGTTGTTGCTAGCTGTCGTAAGTTGAGAAGAGGAGAGTCTATAATAAACGAGACCTATCAGTTGGGGAATTAGAACTCCGTAGCTGAGGCCCAAAGCCAAGAGTCTGTATTGAATATCTCTATGTAATTCTGAGTCTGTAGTGAAAGAAATATCTTAGAGATAATATGATAAAGGAGAACCAAATTTTCAAAATAGGATGTGTCTTGTATGCTTACTTGTGCATTACATTTTTCCTTTATGGTTTATGAGTTATGTTTAATGGTTCTATGCTTAAAGTGTTGTTCATAACGTAAGTAGGTTCAATTATTGCAGTTATATGTTTCAGATTTGATGTTTCTCTTGCGTAAGAACATAAATGAGTTCTGGATGATCTATGGATTCTCTTTGGTATTTTCCCTACCCTTCCCTATCTTTCTGTCTCAGCATCGCTTCGGGTGAGACTTGTTCTCTTCGGAGGAGATGAAAATTCCATTGCTCTAGACTACATAGTACCTTTTGTTGGTAACCTAAGAAGAACCTTGGTCTGATCTAATCCATGCCAACATCTCCCAAAATTATGTGCATGTTCCCAACTTGGCACTTTTCATGTTGGGAACTACATGGGTCCCCCACATGGACCCACCACATGGTGATACATTCCCCCTTAGAGACTTAGGATAAAATGAATTATCCCATACTTTAGACTTTTAAATTTAGGAATATTAATAAAATATTCCTTTTTTTTATTAATCCCTCTTATCTAATCCCCTTTCCTAGACTCTTATCCCCCTTTTCCCATTCTAGTGGAGTTTACCCCCCCATACTCTTTTTTCTGGTTGGTCTGCAATAGTGATGCATTTTCATTAAAATCTTAGTGTGATTACATTTTACAAGTTAGGATTTCTATCCTTTTAACATCCAGGCTCTCCATCCTAATAACCACTTAGGCACTGTAGCCTCAAAATACATATGTACAAAGGCACTCTAGCCCCAAAGTATTCTAGCTCACTAGCCTATATGTACAATTACATTATATTTACAATTGGGGTTCGACCTAGGGGTATTAGAAGTATATCCTAAAAATTTGACTATTGTAGAAGACCTTATCAAAGAGAAGGATAACAAGATCAATATCCTTAATAAAAATATAAATATTCCTGATGTACAACATGTTTAGACCCCAGAGTTGCATGCTAGTCATGAGGAAAAGAAACAACTTTACCAACAATTATTGGAAAGTAGAAATATCATAGAATGCCTACAAGATGAAAATAAAACCTTGAAAGACCAACAAACTCAATGATTGTAGTCAACCAAGTTAGCTACAATGAAAATTTATCCATTAGACCCAACAAAAATTCATGGCTAATTTGAGTGTGAAGGAGATTGATTTGGACATTGTGACAAAGCATCTCAAACGAAGAGATTACAAGGTATAATAACTACAAGATCAGGTGAAGAGAAAATAATTAAGTTTGACACAAATCAATGCTTCTAAAGAGGAAGCTCAGGAGGAAGAAAATAAAATGAAGGAAAGGGTGACAGGGAGACCAACCATGAAAGGATCTAAGCATATCATTTGGTATGATATAGCTAACACAAGTTTTAATAATTGGTCTTATTTTGCCGTGGTGTAGGATGAGCTTGATCTAATCACTCTAGTCTTGAAAGACATAAAAGGAACAACAAGTGAGTTGGAGAATAAAACGGATTTGACAATTGATCTAATAAATTTCTTGAATAGCAAAACTAAAGAGGATTTGAAGGATTTGCAAGTCAATGACATAACTAGCATTGTAATGGATGCTAAACGAGTAACTACAAAAAGCATATTTATGCAAAATGCAGAAACTAAGTGCCATGACCTTATGAGGGAAATCTCTAGTTTTAAGAATATTTTTATTGATGTCATCAAGCATGGATTACCATCGTTCTGGAATGAAAATGGGGATTTGTATCCAGTGAAAAATTATCATAAGCTATAAGAAGACATGAGGAATAATGACAAGAAGTTCAAAAATCTTGATGGCACTTTGAGGGGGCAAGATGCAGTAGAATTGTTGGAAGGGGATTTTGAGTTGTTGCACAATATGAAAATGAGTTTCAGAAAATTAAATCCCAAAGTTTATGAGAAATAAACTAATTTGGATGAGGCAGTAAGAAACTTGAATGGTCATAAGAATCCAATAGGCAAAGAATGGAAAAAAATGTGTCATTTTGCTAAATTACCATTCAGAAGAGAAGGCGAATCGAGTGGCACTCGCCCAACTCCCTAAGGGAATATTTTACTGAGTATTTTTTCATGTGCATCAATTTTTATCAAGTTAAAAACCTTTCAATATTAAATAAGCATTAATACATTTCAAGAAGCTATTTTTAATACAATTATATCTACAAAGGAGAAACGAGGCACATTATTGATGGGTCAACAATTTTAGGAATTAGAGTGTAACTTGTTCTTAGGTTTGCCGGATCAATGGAGCTCATAGAGGAAGAAAAACATTATGATAAGAGGAAAAATGTCATGTAGATATTCATTCACCATGGTAGTATCATTTTGTATTGTTTTATTGTACTCCATTGCATTCTCCATGTATAGTCATACCTATTCTTCAGACATCATAAATCTAATTTTCTAATTAAAATAAGCCTTATGTAAAAAATTTCCATCATATTCATTGTGAATGTATGGTGTTTTTCATGTGATTGGAATTGAATTCATAATAAATGACCAATTTATTTCCCTTGTATGTTTTATATCACTGAATAAATGCAGAAATATTATGATATAGTTGAATGTATTTAGATTTAATTTGTTCTAAGTGTTTTATGAAACTATAATAGGAATACCTTGTATGTTTTATTATATTGTTATTCTGAATCCATCCATACATCCCCTTTAAATTCCATATGTCTGATACATATGGGAATTGCAGGTGTGTTTAGACCTGGGCGTGCATTTTCATCATGCCCTGGTTTCATGCATTTTTAATCATTTTTTCCATTTATGCATTTTTTTGCATTTACAAAGTAGTTTTTAACCTTTATGAACAATAGAGGGTTTTGGTTTCAAAATGCACAACTAAAGTATGTACATATGTAAAAAAATAAACTCCACAACTTTTATCACTGAATTTGGAGGTCAAATGATTCATTGGCATGCATTTTAAAATAATCTAGTTTTACCCTCCATTTTACAAAAGGTCTTGAATTTGGGCTCCATGTACAAGTAATTTTTCATTTGAAAATGCACTCAGGATGTTATAGATAGATTTATAATGTTATTAAATTCACCCTAAAACTTAGATCACCGAATTTGGAGTTGTATATAAGCATGTGCATGCATTTCCATTAGGGCACTTGCTACTGATTTGGTCTCTCAATTTACAAGGTAGATTTTGCCTCTTTTACACAACAACCACTTTTGTGTTCGCAAATGAAACACTAAATATCTAGAAATGTGTAAAACAATCTAAGACACCCTTAGAAACTTGAATAACTCAAATTACATGTGTGTTAATACCTGGGCATGCATTTTCATCATGCCCCTGTTTCATGCGTTTTTAAGCATTTTCCCTTTATGATTTTTTTTTCATTTACAACAGAGTTATGTATTTAGAAAAATTGTGCACATATGAATGGTGTTAGTAAGAAAATGGGTGAAAATGGATGTTGATCCATTGTATAAGATAGATTTTGACACCATAATTTCAACCAACCTCTATTTAATGATTCTTGTTATCACGCAATATGTACTTTCCTAAAGCCCAAGACAAGTAACGAAGATTGGAATGACATACATGATATCTTATCACTGTCACCTTAATAGTAAATCCCCACTTTCTAGGGATAGGCATGGTCTACCCCAGGGGAGGTGTTCCTGGTAACCTAAAGGGATGGAAATTTAGGGTTATGGTCAAGATATATTCCCCCCTCTCACTTGTTACCAAAGTCACTAAGTCCATGTCTAAAAGATGAGGTTAATGAAGTGCTTGATGTACCTGCCCAAAACAAGACAATATAGCATGCATATAAAATAACTCCAAGTACAAATATGATAATAGAACCTCAATAGACAATGTACAATGAAAATAAGTGCTATTTGATATAAAACTGTAGTAGTTAATAAGTTTACAACAACAATTAATAAATTGTAACAACTGCAATAAAATTTCTTCAGAATTGCTTGAAAAGATAGTGAAAAGATAACATTTAATAAGGAGAATGATAATCAAATTTCATAAGAAACTTATGAAGTGTTTAACTAGCATTAAAAGTCAATTATGCAGAAAATTTGTCATAGAAAACATTTATAACATCAACAAGAAAGTTAGCAATCTAGACTAAATTAGTGTTAGATTTAATTAGTAATAGCTTAAGATAATAGTGTTTGATTTTTTTATCAACCTTACAACAAAAGAGAGACAAGATACTAGTTCCTTTAGGGTTTATGGAGTCAATTATATCAACACATTAACTTGGAGAGACACCAACGATTATACTTGTCTAAAAGATAACAAGGTGGAAGCTTGAGAAGTAGTACCTTAAGTTCTCAAGCACCATGCCTCAAAGAGAAGGTTCAACTAGGATGTAGGCACTTCTAGGACCTAGTGATTTCTCCTATCCTTAGACTCTTGAAAAATATTTAATGCAATCAGAATTAGACAAAGCTTCTAAAGTGATAGCACTTTAGGGCTCTAGAAGTTTGTCTAAACAAGATCTTTTTAAGCAAAACTAGCAAAATAAAGATCAATAAAGAAGCTCCTTATGCTTCTTAATCCCAGGGTTTGAAGCAAGAAATTTAATAATCTTACATATGAACAAGTAAACATACCAAAGAAATTTATCATGAAATGAAAATTGTATATTTTCTTACTTCACCAAGAATAATCAAGCACAAAACCCCTAGATTTGCCAAAATTTCACCAAGAAATGATCCAAAATGCATCCAAAATAGCCTCCAAGCAAGTGTGCCTCCAATAACCCATTTAGGGAGAAACTTTCAGTCCTCCCTCTTGTGAGAGGTCAATTTTCATGTAAAAATGAGAGCACTTTATGTTTATTTATACAAAATTTTGACCTTTAATTAATTTTCAGCTCAAAATAATGTTGAGCTTGCCAATTTACAATAAAATTCAATTTTGACATAATAAAAATTAATTATCATATAAAGCCACCTCCAAGGGTGACCTCATTCCATTATAGGGTGATGTTGAGGCCTAAAGGTGGAACATTGAGCCTAAAATGTAGGGCACTCGACCTCTAGAGGCCCCATATGATGACCACACGTGTCGCTAGGCTCACAAATGCCTCCAAAATGAAAATCGTAGTTGTGGATGATGTCTAGGGTCATTATGGTGACATCCAGGGCCCTCGAGGGCCAACATCCATGTGGAAGAGAAAGGTCCCTCTGGGTCTAGGTCTACTAGGGTACCTCCTAAGGAAACATCTATTAGATTACTGAGAGGGGGGGTGAATCAGTAATAGAGAAATATAATCCTTTTTAACCATATAATCCAAGTGTTATATCAATTTAGCATTATCATCCAATAACTGTAGTGTAAATAAGCAATGAACAAATGAACTATCATACAAAAAAATAGTACACTAGTGTTTTACGTGGAAACCCAAAGCAGGAGAAAACCACATAATGCTTTTTCTTATATGTCTTGAAGAATTACATTCATTGGAAGCACCAACTTCCTTTGTTTTCTAGATGCAAATAGAAGGAGGATCCAACCCCCTATGTTCTCCGGCTACAACCACCTGTCCTTTCCTTGTCCAACCACCCTGACATATAAGTAGAATGATGGAACTAGTGTCACACTATCACTATGAGATATACTGCTATAAACTTGTACCAATCAACCAATAATCAACCTGTACCATAAACAAGTGCATCAACCATGCACCAACCTGTACCTCAACTTGTAATCAACCTGTACCATAAACAAGTGCATCAACCATGCACCAACCTGTACAATAAAAAAGTGCATCAACCATGCACCAACTTGTACAAAACCTGTACCATGAGCAAGTGCATCAACCATGCACCAAACCTCTACAAAACATGTACTATGAACAAGTTCATCAACCATGCACCAAACTTGTACAAATAACCTGTTCAAAGAACCTATCACAACAACCTGTCTCATAAATATTATCAATGAAATCAGATCTACTCATCAAGATCAATCACCAAGACAACTCTCAAATATGTGCATCAACCAAACATAACAAAACAACTCATAATCATCACCAAGATCATTATGTGCTTCTAATAATATACNAGCTGGTTCCAGAATTGGGCCCTTCGTTTGAGGAGGTAAAGGAAGAAAAGGCACAAACAGAAGAGCTCAAAGAAGAGGAAAAGACGGATAAGGGAAAGCAACAGTTTCTCCTAGAGAACGTGAAGGAACCAAGTGCTTGACTAGAGTATGAGTCAAGGATTGTGGTCGAATCCTGTTGGGCCCTTCATCTTTGAGAAACAATTGCGCAAGTTTTGAATAAGAATGAGTCACGCAAACTTCATCAAAGGTTGGAAGAAAGAATAATAGAAAGTAGTTGCGGATGCTAGCACAACACCACCTAAGAAACAAACAGTTGCAGCAGAACAAGAAGGCGAGCAAGCCAAACAAGAAAACATAACCCAGCTATATATAGGACTGAATATAATTGTAAAAGGGTTGGTTAGGTTGGGTTGATGTTTTTATTGTCCATTTAGTTCGTTGGTTCACTCATTCATGAGTTGAGTAGAGTCGGGTTGATTCACGTCTATCAGAGTAGCCCAATGATTTGGGATTAGTTGTTGCTAGCTGTCGTAAGTTGAGAAGAGGAGAGTCTATAATAAACGAGACCTATCAGTTGGGGAATTAGAACTCCGTAGCTGAGGCCCAAAGCCAAGAGTCTGTATTGAATATCTCTATGTAATTCTGAGTCTGTAGTGAAAGAAATATCTTAGAGATAATATGATAAAGGAGAACCAAATTTTCAAAATAGGATGTGTCTTGTATGCTTACTTGTGCATTACATTTTTCCTTTATGGTTTATGAGTTATGTTTAATGGTTCTATGCTTAAAGTGTTGTTCATAACGTAAGTAGGTTCAATTATTGCAGTTATATGTTTCAGATTTGATGTTTCTCTTGCGTAAGAACATAAATGAGTTCTGGATGATCTATGGATTCTCTTTGGTATTTTCCCTACCCTTCCCTATCTTTCTGTCTCAGCATCGCTTCGGGTGAGACTTGTTCTCTTCGGAGGAGATGAAAATTCCATTGCTCTAGACTACATAGTACCTTTTGTTGGTAACCTAAGAAGAACCTTGGTCTGATCTAATCCATGCCAACATCTCCCAAAATTATGTGCATGTTCCCAACTTGGCACTTTTCATGTTGGGAACTACATGGGTCCCCCACATGGACCCACCACATGGTGATACATTCCCCCTTAGAGACTTAGGATAAAATGAATTATCCCATACTTTAGACTTTTAAATTTAGGAATATTAATAAAATATTCCTTTTTTTTATTAATCCCTCTTATCTAATCCCCTTTCCTAGACTCTTATCCCCCTTTTCCCATTCTAGTGGAGTTTACCCCCCCATACTCTTTTTTCTGGTTGGTCTGCAATAGTGATGCATTTTCATTAAAATCTTAGTGTGATTACATTTTACAAGTTAGGATTTCTATCCTTTTAACATCCAGGCTCTCCATCCTAATAACCACTTAGGCACTGTAGCCTCAAAATACATATGTACAAAGGCACTCTAGCCCCAAAGTATTCTAGCTCACTAGCCTATATGTACAATTACATTATATTTACAATTGGGGTTCGACCTAGGGGTATTAGAAGTATATCCTAAAAATTTGACTATTGTAGAAGACCTTATCAAAGAGAAGGATAACAAGATCAATATCCTTAATAAAAATATAAATATTCCTGATGTACAACATGTTTAGACCCCAGAGTTGCATGCTAGTCATGAGGAAAAGAAACAACTTTACCAACAATTATTGGAAAGTAGAAATATCATAGAATGCCTACAAGATGAAAATAAAACCTTGAAAGACCAACAAACTCAATGATTGTAGTCAACCAAGTTAGCTACAATGAAAATTTATCCATTAGACCCAACAAAAATTCATGGCTAATTTGAGTGTGAAGGAGATTGATTTGGACATTGTGACAAAGCATCTCAAACGAAGAGATTACAAGGTATAATAACTACAAGATCAGGTGAAGAGAAAATAATTAAGTTTGACACAAATCAATGCTTCTAAAGAGGAAGCTCAGGAGGAAGAAAATAAAATGAAGGAAAGGGTGACAGGGAGACCAACCATGAAAGGATCTAAGCATATCATTTGGTATGATATAGCTAACACAAGTTTTAATAATTGGTCTTATTTTGCCGTGGTGTAGGATGAGCTTGATCTAATCACTCTAGTCTTGAAAGACATAAAAGGAACAACAAGTGAGTTGGAGAATAAAACGGATTTGACAATTGATCTAATAAATTTCTTGAATAGCAAAACTAAAGAGGATTTGAAGGATTTGCAAGTCAATGACATAACTAGCATTGTAATGGATGCTAAACGAGTAACTACAAAAAGCATATTTATGCAAAATGCAGAAACTAAGTGCCATGACCTTATGAGGGAAATCTCTAGTTTTAAGAATATTTTTATTGATGTCATCAAGCATGGATTACCATCGTTCTGGAATGAAAATGGGGATTTGTATCCAGTGAAAAATTATCATAAGCTATAAGAAGACATGAGGAATAATGACAAGAAGTTCAAAAATCTTGATGGCACTTTGAGGGGGCAAGATGCAGTAGAATTGTTGGAAGGGGATTTTGAGTTGTTGCACAATATGAAAATGAGTTTCAGAAAATTAAATCCCAAAGTTTATGAGAAATAAACTAATTTGGATGAGGCAGTAAGAAACTTGAATGGTCATAAGAATCCAATAGGCAAAGAATGGAAAAAAATGTGTCATTTTGCTAAATTACCATTCAGAAGAGAAGGCGAATCGAGTGGCACTCGCCCAACTCCCTAAGGGAATATTTTACTGAGTATTTTTTCATGTGCATCAATTTTTATCAAGTTAAAAACCTTTCAATATTAAATAAGCATTAATACATTTCAAGAAGCTATTTTTAATACAATTATATCTACAAAGGAGAAACGAGGCACATTATTGATGGGTCAACAATTTTAGGAATTAGAGTGTAACTTGTTCTTAGGTTTGCCGGATCAATGGAGCTCATAGAGGAAGAAAAACATTATGATAAGAGGAAAAATGTCATGTAGATATTCATTCACCATGGTAGTATCATTTTGTATTGTTTTATTGTACTCCATTGCATTCTCCATGTATAGTCATACCTATTCTTCAGACATCATAAATCTAATTTTCTAATTAAAATAAGCCTTATGTAAAAAATTTCCATCATATTCATTGTGAATGTATGGTGTTTTTCATGTGATTGGAATTGAATTCATAATAAATGACCAATTTATTTCCCTTGTATGTTTTATATCACTGAATAAATGCAGAAATATTATGATATAGTTGAATGTATTTAGATTTAATTTGTTCTAAGTGTTTTATGAAACTATAATAGGAATACCTTGTATGTTTTATTATATTGTTATTCTGAATCCATCCATACATCCCCTTTAAATTCCATATGTCTGATACATATGGGAATTGCAGGTGTGTTTAGACCTGGGCGTGCATTTTCATCATGCCCTGGTTTCATGCATTTTTAATCATTTTTTCCATTTATGCATTTTTTTGCATTTACAAAGTAGTTTTTAACCTTTATGAACAATAGAGGGTTTTGGTTTCAAAATGCACAACTAAAGTATGTACATATGTAAAAAAATAAACTCCACAACTTTTATCACTGAATTTGGAGGTCAAATGATTCATTGGCATGCATTTTAAAATAATCTAGTTTTACCCTCCATTTTACAAAAGGTCTTGAATTTGGGCTCCATGTACAAGTAATTTTTCATTTGAAAATGCACTCAGGATGTTATAGATAGATTTATAATGTTATTAAATTCACCCTAAAACTTAGATCACCGAATTTGGAGTTGTATATAAGCATGTGCATGCATTTCCATTAGGGCACTTGCTACTGATTTGGTCTCTCAATTTACAAGGTAGATTTTGCCTCTTTTACACAACAACCACTTTTGTGTTCGCAAATGAAACACTAAATATCTAGAAATGTGTAAAACAATCTAAGACACCCTTAGAAACTTGAATAACTCAAATTACATGTGTGTTAATACCTGGGCATGCATTTTCATCATGCCCCTGTTTCATGCGTTTTTAAGCATTTTCCCTTTATGATTTTTTTTTCATTTACAACAGAGTTATGTATTTAGAAAAATTGTGCACATATGAATGGTGTTAGTAAGAAAATGGGTGAAAATGGATGTTGATCCATTGTATAAGATAGATTTTGACACCATAATTTCAACCAACCTCTATTTAATGATTCTTGTTATCACGCAATATGTACTTTCCTAAAGCCCAAGACAAGTAACGAAGATTGGAATGACATACATGATATCTTATCACTGTCACCTTAATAGTAAATCCCCACTTTCTAGGGATAGGCATGGTCTACCCCAGGGGAGGTGTTCCTGGTAACCTAAAGGGATGGAAATTTAGGGTTATGGTCAAGATATATTCCCCCCTCTCACTTGTTACCAAAGTCACTAAGTCCATGTCTAAAAGATGAGGTTAATGAAGTGCTTGATGTACCTGCCCAAAACAAGACAATATAGCATGCATATAAAATAACTCCAAGTACAAATATGATAATAGAACCTCAATAGACAATGTACAATGAAAATAAGTGCTATTTGATATAAAACTGTAGTAGTTAATAAGTTTACAACAACAATTAATAAATTGTAACAACTGCAATAAAATTTCTTCAGAATTGCTTGAAAAGATAGTGAAAAGATAACATTTAATAAGGAGAATGATAATCAAATTTCATAAGAAACTTATGAAGTGTTTAACTAGCATTAAAAGTCAATTATGCAGAAAATTTGTCATAGAAAACATTTATAACATCAACAAGAAAGTTAGCAATCTAGACTAAATTAGTGTTAGATTTAATTAGTAATAGCTTAAGATAATAGTGTTTGATTTTTTTATCAACCTTACAACAAAAGAGAGACAAGATACTAGTTCCTTTAGGGTTTATGGAGTCAATTATATCAACACATTAACTTGGAGAGACACCAACGATTATACTTGTCTAAAAGATAACAAGGTGGAAGCTTGAGAAGTAGTACCTTAAGTTCTCAAGCACCATGCCTCAAAGAGAAGGTTCAACTAGGATGTAGGCACTTCTAGGACCTAGTGATTTCTCCTATCCTTAGACTCTTGAAAAATATTTAATGCAATCAGAATTAGACAAAGCTTCTAAAGTGATAGCACTTTAGGGCTCTAGAAGTTTGTCTAAACAAGATCTTTTTAAGCAAAACTAGCAAAATAAAGATCAATAAAGAAGCTCCTTATGCTTCTTAATCCCAGGGTTTGAAGCAAGAAATTTAATAATCTTACATATGAACAAGTAAACATACCAAAGAAATTTATCATGAAATGAAAATTGTATATTTTCTTACTTCACCAAGAATAATCAAGCACAAAACCCCTAGATTTGCCAAAATTTCACCAAGAAATGATCCAAAATGCATCCAAAATAGCCTCCAAGCAAGTGTGCCTCCAATAACCCATTTAGGGAGAAACTTTCAGTCCTCCCTCTTGTGAGAGGTCAATTTTCATGTAAAAATGAGAGCACTTTATGTTTATTTATACAAAATTTTGACCTTTAATTAATTTTCAGCTCAAAATAATGTTGAGCTTGCCAATTTACAATAAAATTCAATTTTGACATAATAAAAATTAATTATCATATAAAGCCACCTCCAAGGGTGACCTCATTCCATTATAGGGTGATGTTGAGGCCTAAAGGTGGAACATTGAGCCTAAAATGTAGGGCACTCGACCTCTAGAGGCCCCATATGATGACCACACGTGTCGCTAGGCTCACAAATGCCTCCAAAATGAAAATCGTAGTTGTGGATGATGTCTAGGGTCATTATGGTGACATCCAGGGCCCTCGAGGGCCAACATCCATGTGGAAGAGAAAGGTCCCTCTGGGTCTAGGTCTACTAGGGTACCTCCTAAGGAAACATCTATTAGATTACTGAGAGGGGGGGTGAATCAGTAATAGAGAAATATAATCCTTTTTAACCATATAATCCAAGTGTTATATCAATTTAGCATTATCATCCAATAACTGTAGTGTAAATAAGCAATGAACAAATGAACTATCATACAAAAAAATAGTACACTAGTGTTTTACGTGGAAACCCAAAGCAGGAGAAAACCACATAATGCTTTTTCTTATATGTCTTGAAGAATTACATTCATTGGAAGCACCAACTTCCTTTGTTTTCTAGCTGCAACTAAAAGGAGGATCCAACCCCCTATGTTCTCCGGCTACAACCACCTGTCCTTTCCTTGTCCAACCACCCTGACATATAAGTAGAATGATGGAACTAGTGTCACACTATCACTATGAGATATACTGCTATAAACTTGTACCAATCAACCAATAATCAACCTGTACCATAAACAAGTGCATCAACCATGCACCAACCTGTACCTCAACTTGTAATCAACCTGTACCATAAACAAGTGCATCAACCATGCACCAACCTGTACAATAAAAAAGTGCATCAACCATGCACCAACTTGTACAAAACCTGTACCATGAGCAAGTGCATCAACCATGCACCAAACCTCTACAAAACATGTACTATGAACAAGTTCATCAACCATGCACCAAACTTGTACAAATAACCTGTTCAAAGAACCTATCACAACAACCTGTCTCATAAATATTATCAATGAAATCAGATCTACTCATCAAGATCAATCACCAAGACAACTCTCAAATATGTGCATCAACCAAACATAACAAAACAACTCATAATCATCACCAAGATCATTATGTGCTTCTAATAATATACAAATACAAGTATGCTACATCATCTATAAACCATGTGTCAACAAAATTACTAAAAAGTGTCTCCAACCATGTACCAAGTATGTAACGATCATGTATCAACTACTCATCAACTATGACTCATCAATATGTACCAACATCATCAACTATACATCTCATGTATGTGCCAAATCATCAACTACTTATCTTAACCATGTACCCAACATGTACCTCAACCAAAATCCCTCATCAATTTCATCATCCAAATATTATTTGTAACTCTATAATAGACTTGGTGTATATGATCACATACATGAAAACCTTCCTTAACTTTCACAACAAGAGACTAGCATTTTCATCAAACTTGTTTTTAGTCTCACATGACTAGTTTGGGATTAGTCAACAACCCTAACTTGAAATAATCATAACTATGTACCTGTAATGAATAAATATCTAAAATTAGTACACAATGTTCTTCACTTTTGTTTATGCAATTCCTCTAGGTGTCACTACTTAGAACCTCTCAGAAAAGGACTTATAGAAAAAATGGCATACCTTGATGACTTCTCGCTTATTCTAGAGAGTGATCTTGTAGAGCGTGCACTGCAGAAAATATTTTTTGAATGGATCTGAAAATGTTACACAACATAATATAGACTGTACTCTAGCCAACACATTTGGTATTACTGAATTTGGATCTGTTATGAATAAGTTATGACTTTTTAACCCTAAACACATGTTTTAGACTAGTTTCAGGACTAACCACAAACCCTATTTTCCACAGAGTTTAACTCAAAAAATACAATGAGACAAAAGCTAAATTGTTTTCCACAGATACTTGGATATGTTTCCTCAATGGCCTATCAATTTCATGGTCTGAATCATTCTATAAAAAATGTTATTGTGAAAATGGTGAGATGACCTGTAAATAACATACCTTAGAAAGAATCATCAAAAGAATTTATCCTCCCTTGAATTCCGGCCTTCTTTTCTTCACCTTCCCTCTAAAATTCAGCTTAGATATCCTTTGGTTACCTTAGTCACCTATAGATATTCAATATGCTCAAGTGTGATATTAAATGAGAGAGCCTTGCCTCTTATTTATACTCTCCAAATATCTTCCTTAGAAGCATCTTCTAG
>JZKD02S2397709.1:55542-71482 GCA_000966675.3 Picea glauca
TAGCCATCCCATCCTGTAGTGTTTCTCCTCCCGATTCCAATGAGATATTACACTGAGAGGTTCCTCCAAGTAATGTACCCCAAATGCCCTCTTCGGTGATTTTAATTAATTTATAGCTCAAAATAGTCAAAATCATGGAAATCGTCGGAATGGAATGAAACCAAAGCCAACCTGTGCGGAATGGCTCATAATGATGGAATATGATTATGAATGCCAAATGGACCCCACAATGCCTCTCAAATACCCCTGTACTTGCTATAACCTCCATTTGGCTACTCCGGTCATCATAAGTCTCTGCCCTGAGATGATGTCCCAAAGTGGGGACATTACAACTGGTGTTGTGTATCCATCTACAATTGATTTCCAAACTTGAAATCCCCGTTCTTATATATATGTCTTCATCCTTATTCTCCAAAAATCATACTTCTGTCCATCAAACTGTGGTATTCCATTTTTATAAAGTTGGTAATTTCCATGATCTACCTTTCAGTGGTTAAATTGATTTCTGAAGGAACCTGCTCTGATACCAATTGTTGGATTACTGAGAGGGGGGGTGAATAAGTAATAGCGTAATTATAATCCTTTTTCTCCAAATAATCCAAGTGTTATATCAATGTATAATTATTATCCAATAATGAGCAATAGGAAATGAACATTCACACACATACACAGTACACCAGTGTTTTACGTGGAAACCCAAATCGAGAGAAAACCACAGAATGATTTTTCTTATATGTCTTGAAGAATTACATTCATTGGAAGCACCAACTTCCTTTGTTTTCCAGTTGCAACTGGAAGGAGGCTCCAACCCCCTAGTTTCTCAGGATACAACCTGAGGGAAGCTCCAACTCCTCAATTCTCTGGCTACAACCAGAAGGAAGCTACAACCAGAAGGTGGCTAAAACCACTTGTCCTTGCCCCGTACAACCACCCTGAAGTATAAGTAGAATGATGGAACCACTATCAATCTGTCACTATGAGATATACTGTTGTACAATTGTAACAACCTATACCACTGACCTATATCCAATCTGTACAACGTCCCTGTAATCAATCTATACCTAAACTGAACATGTATCTACACAAATTATAACAGATACGCGACCTGTATTGTTGCATCCTGCGTATGTATGTGCCCTATATGTTATGTAGCCTACGTATGTACGCTACCAAACTGTTATGCAACCTGTGTATGCCTTCTAAAAACTAGGGTTTCCTTTTCTTGAAAACTTCTGACCTTCTGTAACTTCATTCACATGGATCTGTAACCTATCACTGTATCCAAACTTTAATTGTATCATGTGCATGCATCCTCATATATAACCTTTACTCAAGACAAGTATGTCTTTCTCTAGTCATGTGTCATATAGGTATGTGTAATCATGAACAAGTATAATATCCCTCGCATGATCTTAGTCATCAACCCCTTTTTGATATTCAGTCTCTCAATACATAAACTACTACACAAATAGAAGCTCTCAACCATGTACCATAGAAACCCTTAGCCATGTGCCAATAAATACAAGATGTGCCTCACAAGAAGTATCAATGATGAATATACCAACACTATATTTCTGTAGATCTGACTTATGCAAAATATCCCATGAAGCCACTAGTCTCTCTAGGGAGAATCCTCAAATCTCCATTGCCATTCCTCATGCATACATAAAAATCCAACTATTCATATAAATAAGACATACCTTTTGAACCAATGGATGGATTTGATGTATCTGAGCACTTTAGACCTTCCTGGGAGCTTGATCTCAGAATCTATAACCTCTACATCTTCATCTCTTCAAGTTTCCATGGATTTACCAACATGTACACAACTTGTACACTGACAACCCACATATAACTCAACATGTACGCAGCTTGTACAAAGACAACACGCGTATACCTCAACATGTACACAACTTGTACATAGATAGCCCGCGTACACTTCAAAAAAAGGGTTTTGCTGTAATTTCGAGAATTTTTCCATCAACCCTTTGTGCTACCTCAGGAATTCACCACTTCAGATGTATCCACAAGTATTTACAAGAAGCTTTACACAAGAAAATAGATATACAATATGTACAAGTGTGTGTATAATGAGTGAGATTTGGCTCTTATTTATATCTTCATGTAGCCTTACACTTTCCTTATTTTAGGGCTTCTTCATTTAAAATAATTTATTTTGCAAAGAACTTTGACCCTTGGGGGTTTCTATAAGACTTATGAGGGGTTCTCCAACTTCATATCATCATAACTCTCTAACCATGAGGAATTATGTGACGTTCCACATACGAACAAAAATGACATGACAAGCATTATCCATCTAGGATAGTTTCACTGACAAATTCATTGTCCTTCATCTCATTATTCCTCAAATAATCATGGGTTCTCTTACTCCGCAAAGTGTCTTCCTGTGAGGGATTTCACCATAAGGGAACCACTTTGGAGTTCATCCATTTTTACTTCTTATCAACCATGACAAGAGAATAATGAGTCATCTTTAAATCAAACAATCGTGGGTCCATTACCCAAACCTTGTGCTACGGGGCATTCTTCAAGGGTTGACATCAATGACAACCAACCTTAATCAATAGTAGCATCATTTTATGAAGTAGCAAAGAAGGGTTAACGCAGAAAATATCAGAGTTACAACAAAACCCTAGTTTCTGAGGTATAGACGAGTTGCAGGCCTGTGAGGAATCATATGTATGCGGGCTATAGTGGAGCAAAGAGCATATAAAGATGGGATATATAAGGGAAACTCACGTACATCTAAAAAGATCATAAAAATTTGAATATATGTTGGTACCAAGTCCCTAGAGTCTGAAAGCAAGTTCACAGGTCAACTTTTTACAGGTTCAGGTCAACTACAAAAGTTTTGGTATGGTTATTAATGTGTTTTGATGCTTATATTTTCTTATGATGTTGTGAATTCTTGAGGAATTCTTGCTATGGTTGGTATTGTACTCTGATATGGTATATGTTGGTTATTTGGATGAGTGAGAAACACTCTTATGTATGGTACACCATTGATATGGTTCGTATAGTTCACATCCTTGAGTTGATTGTATATGGTTGAGGTATATCCATTTTGTATGGTGATGTATGTATGAGGGACATGCATAGGCTCTTTGAGATACTTCATTGATTATATGGTACATATCAACATATGGTTGATGATATGGTATATGGAACATGTTGTACATGGTTGATGTTGTACTTCATGATTCACTATGCATTGTTGATGTATCTTTTGGTTCATGATTGATGCATGAGATAGTATGTATATTGGTATACACTTAATGCATGGTATGGTGCAAGTTAAGTTGGTTGATGAGAAGATACGGGTTTATGTGACAATGACATAGACAGTGATAGAGACAGAGTGATAGTGATAGTGACAGAGTTTGTCATAGCAAAAATTGGTCTACATTTATATTACATGGCAGTTGGACGGGGAAAGGATAGGTGGTTGCGGTTGGATTCGGAGAACTCAGGGGGTTGTATCCTCCTTCTGGTTGGAGCTATAGAATTCAGGGAGTTGTAGCTTCCTTCAGGTTGGAGCATGAGAACATGGGGTTGGAGCCTCCTTTTAGTTGTAGCTAGAGAATAAGAAGTTGGTGCTTCCAATGAATGTATTCTTTTGATATATAAGAAAAGCATTCAGTGATTTTCTCCTATTTTGTGATGTGATGTTGTTTATGATTAAACTGCTGATGATGTATTGAATGCTATTGATAAACTGTTGAATATTGTTGAAGGATAAACTGTGGATAAAAGTACTATAATTGATCATTATTGATTCACCCCTCCTCTCAACAATCCAACAGGTTATTGAGAACCAAGAATCACGTTCCATTGGTTTATGGATTCATTGATAAGAAAAACAAACAAAAAATGTACAAAGAGAAAACGTGAAATTCTATGGATAAGGTTTTTGACTTATGGGGAATCAACACAAAAATTCTTTAGATGTTTCCCATTAATAGGAAATAATTGAATTACACCCTTCATGTCTTTTAGGAGGTATGAATTATAACCAATAACTTTTTCAATTTGGTATGGGCTGATCCACAGAGATTCAATTCTTTTGTGGGACGACGACTTCTCTTTTTCTCTGTTCCAGAGAAAAATTGATTGGACTTTTTAAAAATCCTTTGAAGTTGTACTTTTCTCAAAATAATTCTTGATTGTTTCTTTCTTCTTTTTCATTTCTAATACCACCTTCTCTCTTTGTTCCTTGAGTTGTATAAGTTCATTATATCTCCTTTTCATTGGCATCTGTTTCTCGTCTTCATCATTCACGACCAATGTTAATGCATTCAGTTCCATATGCAAGGGTAATATTACTTCTTTCCCATATGAAAAAGTGAAAGGATAATGTCTAGTTCCATTTTTTGGAGTAATTCTACTTGCCCAAAGTGCGTCTATCAATTTATTATGAAAATTCATGTGGTTAACTTCAATAGTTTTCTTGATAATTTGGATCAATGTCTTGTTTGTTGATTCTGCCATTCCATTTCCTTGAGGGTAGTAATTAGAAAATTGACCCATGACTATTCCATATTCACCAAAATGTTTTGTGAATTTATATCTAATAAATATTGAACCATTGTCGGTTATGAATTTTTCTGGCACACTAAATTTGGATAGTATGATTTTTTTGAGAAAATGGATCAATTGGTTTGAATCTACACTTATTAAAGATTCTACTTCTTGCCATTTTGTAAAATAGTCAGTTTTTGTAACAATATATGAGTTTCCTTTACTATATTTAGGATTGATTGGACCATTTACGTCTAAACACCATTGAAAAAATGGTTTCTCTACCATAGATGTTTGTAAGGGCATAACAACCCTTTTCATTTTTCCTGACAAAGTTTGACATGGAATGCATTTTTGAATGAATTCATAGGAATATTTAAATATTGTTGGCCAATAGAAACCAACTTGGATGATTTTATGAGTTGTCACCACTAGTGAAAAATTTCCCCGACAGATTCCCTTATGGAACTCTTGAATTACTTTCATGGCTCTCATGTGATCCAAACATATTAATAGTATACCATCAAAATTTCTTTTGAACATACTCTTCAAACTAGAACATAATTATTAGTTTTCATTTTCAAAGTTCTTCTCTCCTTCAAAGACATTTCTGGAGGAAATTGACCTATTTTTAAATAAAATATAATATGATTATACCATTCAGAGATCTCCAAACTTGCTTCTTGAATTACAATGTTAAATCCATCAGCAAAAGAAGTATTTACAACTTCAATTCTTGTCATGAACTTACATAAACCTTGTTCTTTGACAACCTTTAAAGGTTTAATCTCTATGTCATATTCCTGAAGCTTGGCCAACCAATTATCCCATCTTCCTTCTTTGAGTTGTTGGTTCAAAATCATCTTAAATGGCGAATGCATAACATAAGAAATAACATAAGGGATTGTTTTTCAGTAGGTGAATAATTCAATTCACAATCATGCAATTTTTTACTCATAAAATAAATCGGTAACTCATATGGCTTCTAGTTTTTCTGGGTAAGAATCAAAGCAATGGTTTCTTCTAAGGAAAAGGAATACAATATGAATTCATTTTCAATACCAGTGCTTATAAGGACCGGGGAAGTATTAATGAAAAGTTTACTTTTTATAAATACTTTTTGAATTTATGGTGTCCATTCAAATTCTTGATCTTTCTTTAGCAACTTGTGGATGGGTTTAACAATGGAAGCATAATCAGGAACAAATTGTCTGAAAAAATTTACCTTTCCAAAGAAAGATTGTACTCCATTTTTTGAGGTCGATGGGTTAAGGTTGTTTATTGCTTTGATTCTTTCAAGGTCAATGTATACCCTTTCCTTTCTTTCAACATGGCCTAAAAACTTTCCTTCTATTACAAAAAATAAACACTTCTCTGGATTCAATGTTATTCCATACATTATACATTTCTCAAAAATCTATCTAATATGTATGAGGTGTATCTCTCTTGATTTTGAATAGACAGTTAAGTGATCTTGATAATCAACCATAAATTTTCCTACAAAATATTTAAAAGCATGATCCATGGCCCCGTGGAAAGTTGCACTTGCATTTTTTTAATCCAAATGGAATTATGATATAAGCATAAGTTCCCCATGGTGTTACAAATGTTGTTTTTTGGTGTATCCTCCTCTTCTACAATAACCTGGTTGTACCTTGAAAACCCATCTAACATTGACATTAGTGCAGACCCTGTAACTTGTTGAAGAAGCATTTCCATATTTGGTACTGGGTAACTATCCTTTATACTGACTTTGTTAAGATCCATAAAATCAACACATAAGTGGACATCACGAGTCTTCTTCCTAACCACTACTGGATTTGAAAGCCAGTCTGAATTTCTAATGGGAGAAATTATGTCGACTTTTTCTAATTTCCCAATTTCTATTTTTACCAAAGGCTTTATCTTGGGGTTTATTATTCTCAACTTTTGTTTGAAAGTTTTTTCCCTCTCTTTTAGAGGTATGATATGTTGGAATATTTATTTATCATATTCCTTTAATTCATTGTAACTCCATGAAAACACATCTTGAAATTATTTGAAAAGATGAGTGTACTTGTCCTCTCTTCTTTAGTATAACAAGTACCCAAGTTTATACACCTTGGTGATTCAGGAGTACCGATGTTTATCTTATGTGTTTCTTGGAATTTTCTAACAAAAGGATATTCAAGTGGTTTTGAAATTTTGGTTTGATCATCTCTCATAAAGAGGGATTCCAAATTGACATATTTATTTGGAGAATTGTTTTTGTTTTTATCGTGTATTTTCCTTGCAAATTTTGATTGTCTTTTGGACCTACGTCAATTACGGTGTCATCATATGTAAAAAAAATTACCACATGTTCATTATTCTCAAAAACTTGCAATGCTATTTATTATCTGGAACTGGTGGTTGAAAAATAGTCTTCACATGATAAGTGCCTTCTTGTTGCAAATCTTCAGTATTAAACATGGATGCAATAACTGCCAATGCATAAGATTTTTTATTCTTCTCACTGGGGATAAATGATATGCTGAAATATTTGAAAGAGTCCATGAGTTCCATCACTCGTTTGACATAACATTTCAATTTCTACCTTTTGACTTTATATTTTCTTCTAACATGATTTATAATCAATTCAGAATCACCAATGACTACTAAGTGTTCAACCTTCATTTGAATGAAAATGATCATTCCTTGAATTAGTGCCTTGTATTCATTTTCATTATTAGTGCATGGAAATTCAAGTCTTATGGAATGAGGATATATAACAGCTTCAGGGATTTTGAAAATAATTCTAGCTCTATTCCTTGACTTAGAACATGCACCATCAAAAGAGATTTTCCAATATCCTTTAAAATAGTATTTTTATTTTGTTTTCTCTTGAGTGAAAATATGTTCTTAATCAAAGACACCATAGTTTCCCATTCCAAAATTAAGATAATTCCTCATATGTTCATTTTCCTTTCTTTTGAAGGAAAAAGGTTTTCTTATTTTTTTGGGGACCCTCATTATTGTTCCATGTTTATTTGGCAACATCATACAATTTCCGTCATTCATGATATAACCCTCAATAATTGAGGACCAATCCCTACCGAGGACAACTCCATATGCTAGAGGAAAGTCTACTACTACAATAGTGAAGACGGTTATGATATGAGGAGTTGCACTTATCCAGGCACAAAAGTATTTAATATCTCCATAACATGGGACTTTTCTTGAGTCAATGACATAAAAGATTTCATCAATCTCATAATGTCTGGTACATTCCATCTAAAGTTCTTGCATCACTGATAAAAGAATAATGTTATTGGTAGCCCCACTATCAATCAAACAATTGTGTAGTATTAATTCATGATTCTCTATGGTGATGTAAAATGGTGGAACATTTGCTTTTGGTTTAGCTAAAGAATACCTTTGTTGTTGTTTTGAGTTTATAACTACAACCTCCATTCTTGTATCTGCATCATCTAGTATTTTCAGCAGGTTTTCCCTTTGTTGTGGAATTTTGACAACTTCCATAAAAGGAAAAGTAATTTTGAGTTTCTAAATATCATCCATTATATTATATGTCATTGGTTGTGGAGTCTTTGTTTGGTTAGAAACAAGTTGTTTCTTCATTGTTTCTACTTGACCTATCTTAGTGTTCTATTTATTTGGAACTTCTTTTGTTTTAAACTTGTTTACTTGTGCCCTCGTTTAGAAAACATTTTCTTGCAAAATATCAGGTTCATCTTGTTCATTGAAAATGTAAAATGGTTCCAATTCATCAGTATGTACTAATTCTAGACCATCATATTGCATAGTGTTTGACTCCAGGTCAAGGCATTCAAAGTTTTCTTCAACAACAATTTCATCTAACTCAAGAGAATTTGGATTTGGATCCCAAGGTGCTCTTGGTCTCTATTCTTCATTCCTCCTATCACTTCTTGTTATTTTCTCTTGAATAGGAATCCTTCTTTGTTCTTGTGCAGGAACTCTAACGTTTTGGTCTTCTGGAGGAAAAAGGTTTCCATCTCTTCTTAACCTTGTCAGTTTATTTTTCATTTGCCAAATTGTTATATTCATTTGAGTTATCTCAATTCTTTGCTTGGTTTCTTGGGATACATTTCGATCATTTCTTATGTCTAGGATAACACCTTGAAATATTCCACCAATTCCTCATTTCTCTACATTTTTTGAGCTTCAATCTCCTTGATTTTCTATGGTAAGGTTAGTCATTTCTCTTTGAACTTTTCCAAGGATAATTTCAAGATCAAAATTTGTTTCTATCATAATTTCTTCCATATTCATTTCCTTTTTCATAGCTCCATAAAAAATGTTTATTTTATCATCCCTGATAGCATATTTTACATTAACTGGAATAACATTCTTATAGCACCCAATAATAACTGGATCATTTGGTCTTTTATATTGTGGAATTTGATTTAGCACTTTGTAAAATCGCAAATTGAAATATCTTATCATTTCAACTTTCGTCAAATGGATTTGGGTGAATTGAGTCAATAACGTGTGGTACACGACCTAAGGTGTGTACAGGTCATAAACATAGTTTATGTATCATGGAAGGATGCAATTGACCGAGATGGAAGTGAAATATACCATTTGTTGGGCCCTTCATTTTTTGGGATAAGGAATTGCACAAGTTTTGGCCTAGTATGAGTTGTGCAAGCTTAAGAAAAAGTTAGACAATAGAGCAAGAAAGAGAAACAAAAATCAGTTGTGAAAAGGACAACGCAATTCCATCCAAGAAAAAGTGGTTGCAACAGAACAAGAAAGCATGCAAGCCGAGACAGAAGACACAACCTATCTTATATATAGGGATAAACATGATTGTAAAAGGATTCGTTGTTGAGTCTTTCGATTGTTGTTATTGTTCGATTGAATTATGATTATGTTTAGGCCAATATTCCCCTCTCTACTGGGTTGTTGTCAGTTGAGTCAAGTAAGGTTCCGAGTCTGTCATGTAATATGTACCCCCTTTTGAGAGTATATCTCTACGACATGAGTTCAGGGCCAAGAGTCTGTAATAGAGCACTACTGTATGTTTCTGAGCTTGTAAATGAAGGAATATTCTAAAGATAATATAAAGAAAGATCTAAATTTTCAAAATATGTTGTGTCTTCTTGTTTTTTACTCATTCATTACAGTACTTCTTTATGGTTTATAAGTTCCTCGTGACGGTTATGTGGTTAAATTCTTTTCTGCAACATAAGTAGGTTAAGATCTATTTGATAGTTCGATGTCGTGCAAGATGAAGATGAATCCTAAAGGTTCTATGAATCCTCCTAAGTATTTTCCTTACCCTTCCCTATCTATTTGTATTAGAAGTGCTTTGGGTGAGACTTCTTCTCTTTGGAGGAGATGAAAATGTCATCTCTCTAGACTACTCAATACCTTTTGTTGGTAACCTGAGAAGGACCTTGGTTTGATCAAACTTGAGCCAACAAAATGGTTTCGTTGTTGGGACCTGCATAAAAAGGGAACCTGTAGGGAGGATTCTTCCGCAAATTCATAGATATAGTATTGACCAATGGTGGGAAACAAACTATGGTGCCTTCATATGGAAAGAAGTGGAGCTTAGGGGAAAATTTGTGAAATACACTCGTGAGGTAGTCTTTTATTCAGAAAGATCGAGTGACCGATACGAGATATTTTGGGTTAAGTTCCCAAAAGAACTTTCCATGGGATAAATAGGCTCCAAGAAGATCTAGAGTTCCAAGAACAAGTCAAGAGGATATGTATTTGGGACACAAAAAAAATTGCAGCACTTCATCGATTGGATTATCTAGTCATGCGAGTGATTGATTTATGGGTCAAGACCACACTAGAAGGATACATTATCGAGTTTGCAGCTGAGAACCACCAATATGTTTTGCGATCATAGGTGACTTTCAAGAAATATGCAAGGGGAAGATTGTTGAGAGAAATCTGTTGATATTATGGTGGTTGTGGGAGGTATTTACCTCCACGTGTAAACCTGACGAGAATAGAATATTTTGGGAAGCAAGAAGAAACCCTAATTAGTTGGCTAATAACCCTAGAAGACAAGTCAACTCAAGAGGATAATTTTTATTAGGTTATTAGCCTCCAAGAGAAGAAGTTGACTAAAATAAATATTATATACTAAGTAAATAGGCGCCGAGAATGAGAAGTCAGCCTAGGAAGTTTGCCAGTTTTAGTATAAATACAGGAGGCTAGTCTTCATTCTGGTAGGCATTCTTAGAACTAAATAAACAACACTTGTGCACACTGCAGTTGGCCAGTTTGTGCACAATTTTGGAGGAGAGTTTTTGTTGTAGCTATCACAGCTAGCAGATTTCGGTTTTGGCCTGTACTCTCTCTTGGTTATGGTTTGGACTCTATGATTAGCTCTTGTTACTCCTGTTTGGTGCGTTATCCTTGGAGAGAGGTGTGTTATCTTGCTTGGCTATCTAGCCTAGGGTTTTATTTCATAATGATTTTCTATCAAGGTTAAGGTGCTCGGGGTGGCTTCGGCCTATGGTTGGGTGATAATAGTGATATTGTCTATGGTTAAATGAGAACATCCATTATATTCTAACAGGTTATGGGCCCACACCTCCTTCATTCAGTCTAACCACTGGAAGGGAACATAGCCATAAGGATACTAAGCTTGTTGAAGAACTGCCGCTAGGGTTACTAGCAAGTTCAATTGCAGAAACCCTTATTCTCTCATTGAGGCACCTTAAGTGAATGGATTGACCTAATTTCTGGATATACCAGTGTGCCCTAGCCTAGCGCATCTCCTGGTACTCTCAGCAAGCTAAGATGTCAAGGTTGCGTTTTTGGTCAAATCTAGGGTTGACCAAGTAAAGGAAACCATGACATACTCTATGAAGTCAGAAAACAAGTTATATGGGGATTCTAAATTCAGAGCATGGAATGAAAGGATTGATCTCATCCTTTCCAAGAATAAAGTGTTGGATATCGTGAAAGGAAATATTGTGGAACCAGAGTTTGAAGAAGGAAAAGAAAAGGAACCACAAAATGTTGCAGTTATGGAGAAGTTCAAAGACAATGACATCAATGCCATGAGTATCATAGTGGATTATATAAAATACCACTTGATACCCTACATCTCCCATATTGATTCGTCTAAGAAGATATATGATGCCCTAAAAAACCTCTTCTCAGTCAGAAACATTGGACAAGTAATGAGTCTAAAGAATGAGCTTCGTGACATGAAGATGAATGATGATGACAACATAACATCATACTTTGTGATAATATCTCAGTTAAGAGATCAACTACAAGTTATTGAAGAGATCATTTCAGAGAAGGAATTAGTAAACATAGTACTCAATGGTCTTCCCAAGACATGGGATGCATTTGCTGCAAGCATGAACACAAGGAAGGAGTATCCTACATTTGAAGAACTTTGGACTTGTTGTGCCTAAGAAGAATCAAGGATCAATGAAAAAGAGAAATCCCAAAAGAAATACAATGATCAAGATTTCATGGCAAGGTTCAAGCATTTCAGGAATAAAAGGAAGTTTAGAAGCCAAATCAAGAGAAAGATATGTCAGAAATACAATGCTTCAACTGTAAAAAATATGGCCACTACAAGAATCATTGTCCCAAGCTAAAGAAAAGGAAGGAGACACACGAAGCTTCAGTTTCCAAAGAAAAGGAACCTTCAAAGAAGACTAAGAAGGATGTAATAGACTTCTTCTTCTAATACAAGGTAATTATACTCCACATAGTTCTTGTACATACCATGTTTTCTGTACATATCTTGCATATCTATTTCCTAGAAGATAATATGTTCCAAGAGAAACTATACCTATGGAAGAACAATAAGATAAGGATTGCTATCACTATAACTACAAGTCAAACAATACACATGAAAGGATGAAGTAAATCAACAACCCTAGGTAACAATTCATGTGGAAGATATTACATAAGTAATAGTTGCAAGATAAGCCGAAATCAAAATCAATCTTGAAGAAACCTAGAAGAAGTAAAGACAAAAAGAAGTCAACAATCAAGAGGAAATTGGAAAAATATTTGTGAAACTTTACAGAAGGTATTTAGGATGCAGACGAAAGTGTGGAATCTCCTAGATGGAGAGAGTCGATTATATATTTCCAAAAGAAGAGCATGAATTCATGCATGAATAAAGGATTAGGAGGGAGATAATCCTAAATTATATGATCCATTGAAGATGATGAAGTATCTATCCATGGAAGCAACCATGAAAAAGAAGCATGTGTTTAGTGTGACCTTAGAAGAATTCTTCTTCAAAAACAAGCCTTAAAGTATCCATGGTTGTCCATCCACATCCATGATCCTATGATGAAAGGAAGAAGTTGGAATCTTCAGGGCATGGAATCTATAGAAAACTCCATGGACCTAAGAGATAAATAAAAACATAAGGAATAATATGAAGATTCCAAAAGAGAAAGAAAAGATAGAACAACCAGTCATTGTATTGAGAATCACAAGACTACCAGCCTGACCTGAACTCACTAAAAGAAATCAAGCAAAGAAAATGAAAGTTGCGATGAAGAACAATGTATGGAAGACTTATGAATGTAATCATTGTGAGATCCAGAACTAGAGGTTTCTCCCAGATGGAGGGAGAAGACTATGATGATTGCTTGTTCTAGTAAACTAGACATACCTCTACATGAGCCATTATATCGTCTGCAATATACATGGGTTGGAGTTTACATCAGATGAATGCAAAGAATGTTCTCCAGAATAATTAAACAAATAACATATGTAGAACAACCTCAAGGCTTTGAGGTATACCAGGAAGAGACTCTTGTATGTAGATGGAAGAAGGTTCTGTATGGATTCAAACAACTTGGTGTAGAACCTCCAATGCACAACAAAAGCATGGTGAAAATCCTTCTATAACAAATACATTGTATCAAAATGGTTACTCAGAACTCAAGGATGATGGATTTCCAATCCATGAATAATCTCTCATGATGACAGAAGAAGTACCATTTGTATATGTTCCAAGTTTGACCCTTGCCACGATGTTATGATCTAGCAGGAAACAAAAGCGTTGAATTCAACTATGATGATCAAAGTTATATGAAGCCTTCAGAAAACCAGTGTTCCATAAAGAGCAATGTACATTGAGATCAAGAATTACATTCTCCGTGATGAATTCCAGAAAGGAGAAATGGTTCTCCAATATGTATCTTCACAAATGAGAAGATGAGAAGAAATTTTGGTAAAGCCTCTGTTCAAGATGAAAGAGTTTGTGTACTCAAACTGGAGCTCGTGAAGACGACTTCCTTATTGAAAAATGAAGAGATGAATCCCAGGTTGGAAAGGAGCACTAATGTGTTATTGATTTATGGACAGTCATTTTTTAGTTTGAAAAATGGTCCAGGATGAGCAGTTCCTTTCTAGTTTGGAAAGTGGTTTGATATTTCTGATGAACAGGCATTTTCCAGTTTGGAAAATGGTCCAGATCGAATGATTATTTTCATAATGAAAATAGTTCGATGGATTGTTGATGTATCATAAACAATGATTCACCTAGTGGTTAACATAGGGAATGGTCTAGGACAATCTCTTTTCTTGATGGTCACTCTTAGTAGTGGTCAAGAAGACCGGTCCGCCTTGTGCGACAATCATTCTTTCGAAGCTCGCAGTTGCGAGCAGTTTCGAAGAATGGTCTGTTTTGGAGGATGGTACAGGACACTCATTTCCTTAGGAAATGGTCCAGACAGTAATTCCCTAGGGAAGATTCATTCTCTCCAATTTTCACTTTGTTTAGTACTAGAGGAATGGCCCAGATAGGCGATTGGTCCAGGTTCAACAGTCAGGGATAGGCATTCCCTAAGGTAGATTCATTCTCTCTAGGTTGCACTTTGTTTAGTGTCGGAGGAATGGCCTAGATAGGTGAATGGTCCAGGCTCAGAAATTAGGACAGTTATTCTTCCTTTCTTGAGAAGAACAGTCCAGATAACTCATCGTTGATGTTTTATTTTCTTAGGGCATATGCTCTTCCATATCTCACATATGTGAGTGGAAGAATGACCTAGATGATTTAGTTTATATATCATAAAAATGATTTTCTGTGCAGTTTGATGATATGATTGTTATGGAGACTGTATGTCTCTGAAAAGTAGATGTATACTACTCTAGTGGATGTGTTTCATTGATTGTGACTATATGTCACTGATCAAGTATCTGTGTGCTACTTGGTGTGGCAGTGTACCACTGGATTGTAGTTGTGTACTACTATGGATAGACATAGTTGTGTTTTGTTGAATGGAATTATTCTGATCGCCTTGAAGAATATCAGTAGTGTTGGAAATGATTATCAACTAGATGGATGATCAATGGATAGAGATTTCCTAGATGGAAAATGGTTAAGAACATTTATTCTTCTAGGACATATGTCTGGATTAGAAGAATGGATCTTGTGTCACTCTATGGAGTGAGTGACTTATCCAACATCATGTCTGATTACTCAGATGGAGTATGGTTCCAAGAGGTGATGTAGATGATGACACCGATAGTGATGATGGTGCTCATGATCTTATCACGAGATAGTCCAGATGACTATGTTGATGCTACCAGGTGAATGGTATGTTTGTGCTCAAGACCATTACCTTCAAATACCGCCCTAGCTAGGAGGGAGTGTTGATATTATGGTAGTTGCGAGAGGTATTTACCTCCACGTGTAAACCTGACGAGAATAGAATATTCTGAGAAGTAAGAAGAAACCCTAATTAGTTGGCTAATAACCCTAGAAGACAAGTAGGCTCAAGAGGATAATTTGTATTAGGATATTAGCCTCCAAGAGAAGAAGTAGGCTAAAGGAAATATTATATACTAAGTAAATAGGCACCCATAATGAGAAGTCGGTCCATGAATTTTGCCAGTTTTAGTATAAATACAGGAGGCCAACCTTCATTCTGGCAGGCATTCTCAGAACTACAGAAACAACACTTGTGTGCACTATAGTCGACCAATTTGTGTGCGCAAGTTTGGAGAAGAGTTGTCATTGCAGCTGTCGCATCTAGCAGATTTTGGTTTTGGCCTGTACTCCCTCTTGGTTATGGTTTGGAATCTTTGATCATCTCTTGTTACTCCTGTTTGGTGCGCTATCCTTGGAGAGAGGTGCACTATCTTGTTTGGCTATCTAGCCTAGGGTTTTCTTCCAGAATGATTCTCTATCAAGGTTAAGGTGCTCAGGGGTGGCTTCGGCCTATGGTTGGGTGACAATAGTGATATTGTCTATGGTTAAACGAGCACATCCATTATATTCTAACAAAATCCTCCTATTGATTAAATTTTTCTTGATGGAAGAGGGGATGTTGACTATGTCCCTGACTGAGATGGCAGCGCAAACACCCTTGCTTGGGGTAGGGTGAGGCTGGGGTAGATTCATGGCTTGAGAGAGGGGAAGGGTTCTTTGAAAAAGGGGGGG
>JZKD02S2397709.1:78161-93892 GCA_000966675.3 Picea glauca
CCCAAAGGTTTTACAGTGAAATATATCCAATCAAGAATGCTCAAGAACATAAGCCTGATACAACATTAGCAATCAGATGATAAACCAGTGATCAAGTATCAACCAAAGACGACGATAATCTAATTAACGAAAGAAGTGTTTTCACACTTGCAGTTGTGAAAACTAAAAACGAAATTGAATTGGAATTGTCGCAAAAATAAGATGAATGTCCATTAGCACAATGCGACAATGGTTTGTCGTAATACGACAAGGGGTGTAGGCAGCTTTTGAGAGCAATCAAAAAAAATTGGGTTGGCTGCCAACAAAACCCTAAGGAACCCCTTGTTGGGTTCAAATAGCACGCAAAATTGATGAGATCTACCATCTCATCTCCACCTAGGCACTCCATCTTTGAACAACGCGTCGAAGTCCAAAATTGGTCCAAACGTGACTAAGGTTTCCTCAAAACTTGGTCGAGGGCCAACATTGAGCAACCTCAAAATGTAGTTGACATATGGTTTCAATTATTTTTTGACATTCTCGGGAATGACCAATTAACAGAGAAGTTGCACAATGCACTATACCTATTTTTAGGGAATGAATTACCCATAGAAGCATGAATAATGGCTAATCTTTCTGAGAAGAGTACTCATAGAGTGTAGAGAAGAAAAGTACGAACTGGAAAAGAATTCAGACTAGTATCCCAATTAGATGAATTTGAGATTAAGGATGTCATGTTGGATCTAGGATCCGATGTGAGCATTCTTCCTAATAATACCTGGGAAGCCTTACGAAAACCTAGGCTGACATATCCCCCAATTTAGCTAAGAATGGAAAACCAATACTGTATTTTCCCAATATGAAGATTGGAGAATGTGGAAATAGATGTTGCTAGAGTAAAGACCGTAGTTGACTTTGAAGTGATTGAAATCATGGGGGATAAGGAACCTTACCCTGCACTACTTGGCAATGATTGGGCCTATGACAACTATGTTGTAATCGACTTAAAGAAAGACACCATGACCTTTGAGGCTGATGGAATAAAGGTAGTTCAACCCTTGGATCCATATGTAGGACCCAAATATACAGAACCAACATAAAATAATATGGAGGGAGAAGACTTGGATCAGTTGTACATTGTAACAACAGGAACAAGAGATGATTACATAAACCCTACTACTGATGGATCAGTAAGTTGGAGAAGCATACAGTCAATAGACAAATATTCAGAATTGGATTTTGACAGTTGGAAACAAGGTTCGTATGAAAATTTCTCAAGGAGATGTGCAACTGTCAGAGAAACCATATGGGTTGGGAACGAAGTTAGAGAACATCCAGTATATGATGGTATCTCAGGAATCGATAGTTTTCTGCTCAACATGGAAGAAAAGGTAGTAGAGGATCAAAGAATCTCAATACTAGATATAACTCTCCAGGACACCCCTGCCAGATGGTGGGCCAATCATAAATATTTACTCAGATATTGGGATGATGTGAAGTAAGCTATAAAATACATGTTTCAGAATAAGGATCAGCTGGAAGCAGATATGCAAACAGATTTCCAAGTTGCGCAATTGTTCAACAAAAAATCTAATCCTAAAGTGCATATCAAACACTACGTGACACATTGGCAAGATGCAGAAATACCGTCTCACTTCTGGGTTCAGGTATTTCCCCACTCTTTAGGTCCAATCCTGAAATATTGGTTCATACATGAGGAAACCAGAAGACAGAACAACGACTGGCGGACACTGGAAGCTCATTTTTGCAAGGAATTCTTGTTTACAGGTAAGTACCATGGGCTTGAAGTAGTCTTGCAAAATATTAAAGAATTTCTTTTTACAGATAATGGTAATCAGAAATCAAACCTAAGGGTATGTCCAAAACATAACCAAGAACTTTAGACTAATATTCACCTAGCCTCAACCAAGAATCCTATAGAATTCTATAAGATTAGTAGGGATTCATAAAGCCTAGATGACTTAGAGGAATTGAGAAACCTATCCATTAACGAGAAATAAGGGAATAGAGAAATCCAAAACACCATACCCAGTTAGACTGATAGTTCATGTAATCACCCATTAAAACTATGCAAGTTAAATATAGGGACCACAGAGAAACCTAAGATATCTATTGTGGGAGACTATTGGGATGAGAAAACTAGTCAAGAAATACAGAGTTTGTTCTGGGAATATGAGGATTTGTTCCCAAAGACTTTTTCAGAGTTGAAGGGAATCAAAGGAGTTATGGGAGAAATGAAAATAGAATTGAAACTAGGATCCAAGCTTGTGAGACATAGACCATACCATCTTAAACCTAGAGTAAAAGAGAAGGTTAATAAGAAGATAGACAAGATGTTGGAAGATGGACTCATTTTTGCGATAGAAGAAGCAGAATGGGTCATCCCAATAGTCATCCAAAGAAAGAAAGTCACAGAGGATACCAGGGTCTGTGTAGACTATAGAAGCCTCAATTCTTCCTGTGTGCATGACTCTTTCCCAACACCTTTTACTGATGAGGTTCTAGAACAAGTTGTGGGGAAGGAAGCATACTCATTTATAGATGCATTTTTAGGGTACCACCAAGTCAGGATCGCCGAAGAGGACAAAAAGAAGACCACAGTCATAATAGAATGGGGATCTTTCACATACAATATGATGCCATTTGGCTTGAAGAATGCCCCTACAGGTTTCTCTAGGATTGTAATAGCAACTTTTAGAGAGTTTATTCACAAGTTTATAGAAGTTTATATGGATGATTGGACGATATATAGTTTTTTCAAGGAACATGTAGCACTGTTACGTTTGACATTTGACAGATGCAGAGAATTGCAGATATAATTGAATCTCATAAAGTGTATCTTTTGTGTACCACATGGGAATTGTTTGGGCCACATAGTATTCCGAGAAGGAGTATTAGTAGACCCATCCAAATTTGCGGTTATTGTGAATATGCCACTGCCTACGAGTGCTAAGAAATTGCGCTCCACGTTGGGACACACATGGTACTATCGCAGGTTCATCCGAAGATATGAAAACATTACTGCACGTCTGGAAAATCTATTGAAAAAGGTTGAAACATTCCAATGGACTCCAGAATGTGATAAAGAATTCGAGATCCTAAAGGAGAATCTCAGTACAATGTTGATTCTGATATTCCCAAACTGTGAAAATGAATTTCATGTCCATGTAGACACTTCAGGAATTGCCTTAGGAGTTATCTTAGCGCAACCTGGAGATGGAAACATGGATCATCCTATCTATTTTTTGAGTCAGAAGTTGTCACAAGAAGAGTGCAACTACACAACGACATAAAGGGAGGGTTTATCTATGATTTATTCTTTGCAAAATTTTAGACATTATTTTTTAGTCTCTCATTTCAAGTTTTTTACTGACCATTCTACATTAAAATATCTAGTTAACAAACCTGTGTTGGAAGGGAGAATTTGTAGATGGTTGCTATTATTTCATGAGTTTTATTTTGAAGTAATTGTTAAACCTAGAAGATGAAATGTAGGACCTGATCACCTGTCTATATTAGAGTCAGGGGAAAGTGGCGGAGAAGTTGACGATCAGCTCTCAGATGCAGACTTGTTCCAGGTTGAGGCCATACCAGAGTACCTGGAGGACATATAAGTCTTGTTAAGTACTGTGGCTTTCCCATAAACATATTCTGCAACCCAGAAACACCATATGGTTGTTAGAGCAGCGGATTACCAGTTTATCACAGGACAGTTATATAAATTGGGACTAGAGAGTATCCTCAGAAGATGCATCCTGGATCACGAAAGACAATATATACTCTGGGAATGCCACAACGTAGTTGCGAGAGGCCATGTAGGAGGGAAGGCCACTGCGTAGAAAGTTATACAAGTTGGACTTTGGTGGGAAACACTCTTCAAGGATGCAAAGGCATATGCTAGATCGTGTGATGTTTGTCAAAGAGTAGGTAAGCCATCATGATGAGATGAATTACCACTTCAACCAGTTTGATCTCTACAAGAATTTGAGAAGTGGGAAGTTGACTTCATTGGACTGATAAAACCCATATCCAAGCATTCAAAGGATAGGTACATCATCACCACAACTGACTACCTTATGTGTTGGGCTGAGGCAACAGTTGTTCATAACTGTTTGACTGATATTGCTGCTAGGTTCAGTTTTTATAATATTATCACTCAATTTGGATGTCCTAGGATCCTAACTAATGATAAGGGAGATCATTTAATTAGTAGCACTATAGAATAGATTACAACATATTTTTTGATCCAACATCACAAAAGCATCCCCTACCACCCGTAGGCCAATGGAACAATATAATCATTCAAAAATATTTTGGAGAGAGGGTTAACAAAGGTCTGTTGTGAAAATCAGGAACACTGGGATGACCAAGTTCCAGCAGTGCTATGGGATTATAAGACAACCTCAAAGAAACTCCACAAGTACACTCCATTCTAGGTGGTTTATGGGAAAGAGATAGTGGTGACTGTAGAGTTCATCACTCTGAGTTTTTACATCGCACAGATCACACAAATGTCGGAAGAAGAATTAGTTGCACAAACACTTATGGAGTTACAAGAACTCGAAGAGACCATGTTTTTAGCACACTTCCATCAATCAGTTGAGAAAGCAAGGAAAAAATCTTGGCATGAAAGGAACATTAGAACCAAATTATTTTCCCAGGGAGACAAGGTTCTACTCTATGATAGTCAGTAGTATAAGTATCCTGGAAAGTTGCGCATGCATTGATTGGGACCATTTATAATTGCGGAGATCCGACCCTCAAGAGAAGTCATACTCGCACAACTAGATGGTATTCTACAACCAGGATGGGTGAATGGCGCTTGCCTGAAACCCTATATGTCTCAGAAATGAGATAAAAGGAATGTTTCTCTAGTCCGAAGGAGAATGTATAATAGTTATATTTGAGTTTTTTGAATTTTTTGTAAATTCAGTTAATAAAGTCGATGTGTGCAGTGTTGCGCCATGGCATGTAGTTCATTTTTTGTTTAAGTGTTGGTTGATGCAGAACAGATGAATCAACAACGCAAGATCAGAAGCATAAAGAATCCATTAATGGTAGTCATTAATATGACATGAACCCCTTTGTGGTCAGAGGGAGAACGAATCCGAATACGATCTGATTCCATGTGCCACACGAACCCAGTCTAGTCACAACCTTTATTTCCATTATGGTACCCCGTCTGAATTTAGTTAAGACATAAATCCATGATACACCAAGATGCCATCGGTATTCGTGCTAGGATTCCCACCCATCAAACAAAAAGGTCTGAAACCGACCACGTCCCTATCCAACTCACACAAGTAAATGCCAGGATCACCCGATAGGATTTACCCCATTAACCCGTCTCTTTGAACAACTCAGATCCAAGCTGCATCCATATGGTCATAATGAAAAAAAATTATTGCTAAAATTACTGCTAAGCTCGAGTATAAGGCTATGAGAAATCTCCATAGCACCCATCATTTTCAAAAGAACTTAGTAATTTCTGAATTCTGAAGAGCGAGCAAGCCTGTGCAAGTGTGAAACCTGTAGGCATGACCCCTAGCCCTTAGCTCACCGAAGAAGTTGTGATAAGTCAAAATCCACAATGTCGAGAGCCACAGGAAGTCGAAGCACCATGTCCAAAGATGCAGTACTAGATGAGCCCTATGAGCCCCGAGTCGAGGTCGTAGGTGATCTCAAGGGGAAGGCAGAGTAGGTCAAGCTCCTTGATCTTGACTTAACAGATCCAGTCTTGTTCCCCCAGATGAACATAGACATATTCTGGGATATGGTTATAGATGATCTAGGATGAATGCAGTTCATGCCAAAACTAGAATTTATCAACCTCTTCAACTCGACTATCATGAACCTCAGAGACCTACCAGTGTTCGATACCACTGGTGAGGTTGCACGGTGCACCAAATTCCTAATCAAAAAGGTGCATGACCGAAGTCTCTGGTTGGATAGATAGTACCCAATCCATGCTAAAGACATCCATGAACTTACCGAATGGTCCTTCGAAGGAGAGGATGTGTTGAAAGGATTCCAGGGTCCTGGTAAGCATGACAAAAGGAAATGACAACCTAACCTCTATGAGAGGTTCAACACAAAGAGGGAGGGGGCACACAAAAATAGTTGACCCCATACTACCAAAGACAGTATGGACAAGTTGTTACATCATAGCCAACAAGGTTATGAGATCATATTACAAGGGTGAATGCACGCTAGATGCATTGTCAGTAACAGACGTTTGCACCAATGTCGCTATGTTCAACTGGTGTAGTTACCTGCTGGAGGAACTACTAGTGGATTGTGAGGAAGCCCAGTAGAAGGGAGGTACCTTCACCTATGGATATATGTTGATGGAATTCATGATGTTAAAGTGGAAACCACCCATGGGAAGACCACTGACACTGGCAGACAAGGGGCGCCTTGCGAAGATGTTCAAGCCTTGACAGTCCAAGATGGATTCAGAGAATACAACTTTAAACAATGCAGTGTTCTCTAAGTGGTACAATGGGATTATATATGCAACACAGAGGTTTCGTATTCCATAGGAGCTCCTTAACTACAACACCAGGAACATTACTTTCAGCATGAACTGACATCATACATTTGTATGGCCAAGGCATCCTAACAGGGAGGATTTCCACTTGAGGATGCTAGCATTCTACTTAGACAAGGAGGCCTTCAACAAAGAGGTAATGTCATGGTTAGGATTTAAATGCAACCCGCGCAAGTCAGGGATTCACTGCATTCTTGTTGCCAAGGTGCTGAAGAAGAAAGGAAAATAAGAAGGTGTAGGATCAAGCTTAGGCTCAGAGCCGTAGAAGAAAGAATATCTGGCATAGTCGGACTCTGAGGAGGAGGAGACACAACCATTGGAGCGTAAGAAAATAACATTGTCGATCTTCCATCCATTGCCAGATAAATTCATGTTGATAGGTGCAGATGTCAATGAGATCCTGAGTGCTACATTCATCATAGAACCAGTGGTGAAGAAGCTCATAACTGAGGTCTCGTCGAGTAAATTCTTGAACCCCCAATCCATTGCATCGACCTTCCCTCGTACCGACTCAGCGGTCAGAGAAACCCCCACCATCCATATTCAGGATTACCCTGAGCCTGAAACCTTCCCATCTACCATCATCACTGTGCACCCACCGTCACCACCACAACCCCAGTCACCACCCCAACCCCCGTCACCATCCCCATAAACCACCAATCCACCCCAAACCATAGATCTAGAGCTGATGAAACTCAATCTCCCAGAGAAAGAAGAGCGAGAAATACCAGAAAAAACCCAGGAGTTACCTGAGCCAAGACCAAAAGTTTCTAGTCCAAACCCTGAAGTACCAGAGAAAATCCTACAGCTGACTGGTCCAAACCCACACATCCAAGACTAGTAGATTGTGCCTTTTGTGCCAAAAAAGGACACCTAAACTATGGAGGAGCCACAAATCCAAAAAACCCAGCACATCCCCTCAACGACCAAGGTTGAGAGTTCCCAAGAAAGAACAACGTTGGAAGTAGATGCAAGAGACAGGTAGAAGATACCAAAGGTTCAGAAGGAACCAGAATCAACATCCAGGCAGAGTGTGACATCCACACAAGAACAAATGGAGTTCATTCTCTAGAATCCTCAGCAATGCGCAGATCTGTTGCAACTCTACATAGCCAGAACATAGGTTATGACACTCTTTCCCTCAGTGCTAAGGTTGAGGATTGTGCCAGGACCATCAAAAGAGGAGGAGGTAGAGACCCACTCAGAGCATTCAACGGCTAGTGGACTTCCACTATAGGATCGAGCACCCAGAGATGTAGCCCCTTCATCCACTGTCCTAGAACAATGGCCAGCGACACACTTGTTTGGACTGATCTAAGCATCCACTGATCAAATAGAGTAGAGGCTCCAATGGGCCGCAAAGTCTACCAAATATGCAAGGGATGAAGTGATCCTTGCGCAAGCATGCAGGACACAAGAAGAACATGAAAAGATCCAGGTTGAGCACCAAATGGAAAGAGTGCAGGAAAGTATTTCTCAAGCCTGGCTGGAGATTCAAAAGGTTGCACCCGAAATACCTGAAGCCAACGATGCAAGAGAGTCAAAGCATCAGATTGAGCTTCTCCAAGGAGCATGGAAACAACTCGCCACTTGCACTGAGCATCTAGAAGTGTAGTTGTGACAAACTCAATAAGAAGCAGAGAAACAACCTCAAAAGTTGCAAGAGAAAATGGAGAAGATAGTACTGGAAGGAAACAATGGCCGAGTAGCTCTACATAAGCACACAACTGAAAGAACAAATATTTTTAGGGAAGTCAATGATTCGATGGGCATCATCACTAGACGCAACTAGGTCTTGGAGGATGTGTGCACCAAAATCCAAGTGTTGAATGAAGAAATTGCGACCACGCTGGACCCGCTGGAGAAACAACAGAAGTTCGACCAGATCCAATAGGCAGACAATGAACTGAATGTGCTCTTTGAGGTGCAGTCTGTAGCAAATAAAGAGCTGCACGACTCTCACCCTATCATTCAGACAATGTACATGTATATGCATCAAGTTGATGCAACAATAGATTATGAGTGGAACTCATTGGTCGCATCCAAGCCAAAGGGGTGTAGTATAGAGGCGACCCAACAATTCATAGCAGAGGCATCAATCCTTGCCAGAAAGTGGCAAAATAAAGTTGGAAACTTTCAAGGAGTGAGGGAGAAGTCCTTGGAGTTGGTCCCATATTTGGGCCCTTCATTTGAAGAGGCAAAAGAAAAGAAAGCGTGAGAAGAAGAGCAGGAGAAAGAGGAAAAAAAGGACAATGGAAAAAAACAGTTTTTCCTGGAAGCTACGAAAGAACTGAGAACTTAACTTGAGGGAGAGTCAAGGTTTGTGGTCAAATCCTGTTGGGCCCTTCATTTTTGGGGATAAGGAATTCATTTTTTTTTTCCTAGTACGAGTTGCGCAAGCTTCATAAGAAGCTGGAGAGAAGAGAAAGAAAGAGAAACATAAATCAGTTGCGAAAAGGACAACACAATGCCAGCTAAGCAAAAGTGGTTGCAACAGATCAAGAAAGCATGCAAGCCAAGACAAAAGACACAACCTAGATTATATATAGGGATAAACATGATTGTAAAAGGGTTTGTTGTTGAAGCGTTCAGTTGTTGTTTTGTTCGATCGAATTGTGATTATGTTCAGGCTGATATTCCCCTCTCTACTGGGTTGTTGTTAGTTGAGTCAAGTGATGTTCTGAGTCTGTTATGTAATCTGTATCACCTTTTGAGAGTAGATCTCTACGACATGAGTCCAGGGCCAAGATTCTGTAATAGAGAACTATTAAATGTTTATGATCTTGTAAATGAAGGAAGATTATGAAGATAATATAAATAAGGATCTAAATTTTCAAAATATGTTGTGTCTTCTTGTGTTTTACTCTTTCATTACAATACTTCTTTATGGTTTATAAGTTACTCATGATGGTATTGTGGTTAAATGATTTTCTGCAACATAAGTAGCTTCAGTTCTTGCACACATAAGGTTCATATCTGTTTGATAGTTAGATGTCTTGTACAAGATCAGGATGAATCATGAAGGTTCTATTAATCCTCCTAAGTATTTTCCTTACCCATCCCTATCTATTTGTCTCAACAACGCTTCGGGTGAGACTTCTTCTCTTCGAAGGAGATGAAAATGCCACCACTCTAGACTACTCAGTACCTTTTGTTGGTAACCTAAGAAGGACCTTGGTATGATCAAACTTGCACCAACACCATTCATGGGTTGGTCTTATCAATTTTTGTAGGAACATTCTCACCATTACGTCATCGTGTTCTATTAGATGTAATTCACACACAGATAAAAAATGATCCATGTGTATTTTTGGGTCCATTATTCCATCTCCTGAGAACACTGGTAAGGATCCTTGTGGAAGAGTAGGTAACTAATGTTGTTCCCCAAAAAGGTTAAGAGGGTTATTCCTTACCCTTCTCTATGGGATTGTTTGTCTTTCTTGATGTTCGGGAATTACATTTCTTCATTCTTCTATATTTTTAGTGATTAAGGGATTTTTCTCTTGTGAACTTGGGTCAAGTCACAACAAAGAAAGAATGAATTTAGAAGACACAACCTAACCCTATATATAACAACGCATACGATAAATAACTACTTTTATAAAGGGAGAGAGAGAAAGGAAGAAGGAGAGGCCTCACACCTTGAATCCTTCATTCGATGTTGATCCCCACTCTAGCTTCTTGAAGCACTCCTGATCTCTATTGGAACCAACCTACAATAGGAAACCAAGATAGTACTGCAACATGGTAGTTATAGGTTCAAGTAGCTTATATTATGTGTATAAATCAAATCATATATGAACAACGACAACATATAACATTTCAATGAACACAAGATAGGAGGGAAAGAGAATTCTTCTATTGTTAACAATATGTGAAAATTGATTACAACCTGGTTCAACTTTCGACACTGCTTTGGAGACAACTTCCCAAGTTCCTCCACAAGTCCTTTGAGCATCAACTTAGCAATGAGGCTCTTCCTCAATTAAACCAATAAGGATAGGAACACACCTTATGGATATATAGGATAGGAAGGAACACTGGAAAAGGAGTTTCCAGGTCAGGGTATGTTACTCAAAGAATGAAGGGATTAGTGAAGCTTGTTAAATATCAATATAATAACCTTGCACCATCATACTTCTCCTAATAGTTTCACTCAATGGTGATTTTATACCATCCCAAATAGGTTGGGTAGGTTGAATTTATTTTATTATGGGATCAGGGATGTTGGGAAACACACCCAACTGAAAAATCGACCAAAAATTGTGGAAATATTTTTTTTTTCATACTTTTTGAGGGCATCCACGAGTTGTACACTAGAAATTCATGGATGTCCAAATGTTTCATAAAGGAAACCCATGAATATAGGAAAAATCCAAGTTTTTAAAGTAACTTTGATGAGTAAAGTTTGGGATTTTGCTTAGCAAGCTAGTTAAAAGGGTAAGTCCATGTCACAAATGCATAGGTGTGGTAATTTGTGCTATAGAAGATGCCCCCTAATGTGTTAGGTCAGAAGGGAAAAGTGATGGCTGAAATACATTATAAATATGAGAGACAAGGATGAAATGAATTAAACTCATGAAGGTTTCTCAAAAAATGATCCAAAAATAGAAACCGTCAACCAAAATCAAGTAAGAGTATTCTCTTCCCAAGTTAGGCATACACATGATCATGAGTGATGTAAGCATGACCACCAAATAAAATACATTGTGGATCCATGGCATGAACATATGAGAAATGAACATGGCCATGAAAAATACACAATGGATCCATGTGGTATATATGAAGTAGTAAGCATGGCCATGAGGAATACACGGTGGATCCATGTAAAAGTAGATCATAAAAACAAATAGATACATAGTGGAGCTATGTCTAAAAATAAAAAAAACAGAGGATATTTGGGACCAATGGTGTGAACAAGATGATCATATGCAACTACCAATGTCTGTGGGGTGATACAATATGTCGGGTAGGAGCACAAAAAATGGGATGCTCGTACTTCACCCAAAGTCTTCAAAACAATTCATCGTGGTACAAGTCTACACTATGTGAATAGATGTGTTGGGGTCAAACATAGTGAGACACCCTTTGATTACCAATCATTTATTTATACCATTAGAAAACTTGAGACAATCCACCAATATTTATAATGGGTGTCAAGGTACCATGGTACAATCTAACAAGTGTAAATAGATGAGATGATGTTGAATAGTTGGTAGAATCTATCGAGCATGGGACATTGATGTATTCCAACTATCAATAGTGAGGGAACCTGCTACTGATGGTTGCAAGCCCCAAACTACCAAATATGACTCTAGATACCTATCCCATATCAATATGTGGTGAAGTCTATAAGAAGAGATCCACTAGAAGGAAGGCATTGAGGCATCCTCCATCATCCAACACAAAGGGTATCAAAAGGCCAAAGATTTGGAAGGACTCGGATGAAAATACTGTAAGGACCACACTAAGGTACAACTCCTACATGCACTATATGGAATAGTTCAAGGTAGAGACTCTTTGAATATTAGCCAATAATGGATACTATTGACAAAGAAGAGGAATCCACCAATGGAGTCAAATGGAAACCAAGGTACCACACAAATCCCTATGTGTGATGATTGTTGTTGACGTCTAACACAAGGGAAACTGCTCAGTCAATGGCCAATGATGGTTTGTCATCTCCTCAATGAAAATTCACCTATCAATAATCGAAATATGCCTAGGGTGCAACTCTAGGTCATAATCTCATAAAAATGTGTTGGAGTTGATAAGAGAAGACCTGCCAAAAAGAAGTCAATGGGGACCTTCTGTACTAGCATGAGTAAAAGACATAGATAGTTTTGATGATGGGACAGATTTGGATGGCTTGGGAAGGCTGAAATGCAAGGTCAGAGACTAACTGTAGAATGGTCGACTTAGGCTGAAATGCAAGGTCAGAGACTAACTGTAGAATGGTCGACTTAGGCTGAAACTTCCCTTGAACAAAATCATGACACATTATGTGACTTAGGAAGCATGGATTATAAAGTGAGGTACAATTGTGACACAAGAGGAATCAACAAATTCTCCATATGGTTGGAAGAATAACCAACCCGGGGAGATAATACTCAATAACGAGAAAAAGTCTCCTAAATCCATACTAGATCCAAAATGATGAGATACTGACTCAAGATTGTGCTTTGTTCAAGGGAGAGAAAATTGCTTCCAACAAAAGATATGGACCATTTTCCCCCTTCTTTTTGTTTTTTTATTTTAATTTTTTGGACTTTTTCATATTATTAAATACTGAAAACGAATAAAAGAATGTTATAGTACAATGGAGGAAATGAGTGTTGTGAGAAATAAAACTAGTTCCAGAGCACAAGGAACATACCTATGCTCAATGCAAGGAAGCATGTGTAGGATAAGGACACTCGGGGGAAGTTTCCTCTAGGGTTAAGGTGTTGAGTCGCAAAGGCATAAATTGCAAGGCTGGGAACTGATAGGAATGCATAATCAATGGGTTCAAAAATGGCAAGTTGAATCCAACATTAGGCCTAAAAGAACAAGTAGACAATACATAATGTAATTGGAACTCAACCCCATGTTCTTTCTTGTAAATTTAGTCTCCCAAGCCCAAAAAAGAGTAAAACAATACCAAGGAGAACTCTTCTAGTAAAATTTTACTAGAGTATTCCTTTTTTGTCATTAGTCCATTTGGTCCGAAAAAGGGGTAAACTTGCACTGAATAGACTTCCTTTCAAATTTGTTTAACAAGTGTGAAAGAAAATAAGATCACTCGACAATCTTTTCATTTTTAAGGAGTTTGAAAAGAGATTAACTAAGACTCCATAATGGAGGGAGTCTTGTCGGTAATGGCTAGAAGAAAATTGAGTAAGAAGAATGAATTTCATATGCAATGTCATGGACAGACTACAAAAAATCTTGTAGCATGAGCACCGAAATGCAAAATGGGTTCTAAAACAAGGCACCCATGGAAGGTAGGCTCTACCGTCAACAAAACAACATTCTAAGTAGAAAGAATGGCTTATGTCATAAGTTAATGGGATCGACCCTGGGTTAAAGCAACAATGGCAATTGCTAATGCAAATAATTCATATGGATGCAGCCTATATGAAATTCTAGTTACAAAAACATCACCTGCCCATAGCCTTGAGAAAGACATGGTCAATTGACGAAAAGGGACCAAAAATATCCAAAGTATAGCTTTAACACCTGCAATGACAACCACAAAACTACAAGGGACTTGCTATTAGTTTAAATTTTTAGAAAAAATAGAAAACTATAGAAAGTGGGTTTCAAATATATATATATAATAGGGCTATTTTACCAATTTACCAATTCATTTTTACCATTTGACCTAAAAATTACCCAAAGTGGACAAAAACCTTGAACCTTCCTTTGAATATTCCCAGATCTTGGAGAAACAAAAAAACGTAACCGCTCAGATCAAGTAAGTATTCTATCCCTAGATTTCAATTCCATCCTTTATTTTGTTCGTTTTTATGAGAAAATGGGGGTTAACCCTTCCTTTTTCAACATGACTCTGCGCATCCGTGGGTTTCCTCAAATCAACCCGTGGATGTGTGCGGGTGGTAGAAACACCAGTCGTGGATATATGTGACTGTTAAAACTAGAAATCGACTCAAATTCCTAGAGATAAATTTGTAAAAACAAAACACAAATTATTTTTTCTTTGAACTTGGGTAGGATGTTGATGCAGGAGCATCACTGACTCATCAAGCGAGCCAGCGCGGAAGTGGAGGACAACTGGACGAGCCAACACAAATTTTTTGAAAATTCTTTGGAATTGTTTCACGATCTTAAATGACTCATTTAAGAAGAGGCGCCTTTGTATATTGTAATGGACCTTGAGCGGATAGCTCTCGTCCTTAGGTAGATAGTCGACATTTAGTATAGTTAATGCTGGTAGATAGGAATTTAATCTTTGATTTGATAGCTTTAGAGTCCAAGAGGGAAAATGGATATAGACACCCTCATTGTATTGTTGTAATATAACCCCTGAGCATAGAAGAGGAGAAGAGAGAGAAGAGCATGCAGAGAATTGTATGAAGAACACCCATGTACAGACATTTGAATTAATAGAAGAAAGCTTTGATTCAAATTCATGGTTTGTGTTGTTTCTCTGTGTATTGATGTTATGCTCATGAATGTTTGCTTCCTATTATACATTTTCTTTTATATGCTGTGTATGTGATTTCATGGTTGAATTGAAGTCTGAAGGGAACAAGGAATTAGTTTCAATTGTTTCTCTATTTTGAGCCAGAGAATTCCTGCAAGGAGTGCAGTTGGATCGTCTGCAAGGAGTGCGTTGACAGAAGGGTTCAATTAGAGATAACTTTTGTTCTCATCCATCCCAGAAGTGTAGTTGGGCACATGAGTCGTGCAAGGAGTGCACAGGCTAGACAAGTCTCAGGGTTGCGAACCTGAGAGGAGAAATTGAGAGACTGCTGCTGCAAACGTGTGCAGAGTCGGGAGTGACTTCAACACTCAGTCGAGGTTGAAGGGCTGCCACAAGGAGTGCGTGCAAGAGGTTTCCAAGAATATTGAATTCGTGGAAAAGCTCAGGAGGAGTAGGCCTGTGAACTCACTAAAGGGTAAGCGCAGGGGAGCTGCTATTGGAAGTTTGAGAGAAGCGTCACAGGTTTGCGAGCAGGTGAGCGAGTCTCGCGGGGGAACACTTCTTCATTTCGTGGATTCACAAGGAGAAGAGTGGATGGTCAAAATCATTTGAGGAGGTATCGCGAAGTCCCGTAGGTCGTTGGATATCACGGAGGCGCAGGGAGGTCACAGTGTAAGTGTGGAAGAGGTTCAAAGTTCAGGAGGGAGAAGAGTCGTCGATCCGAGTCAGAAGGACCGTCAGATCTACACGTGACATCGCATATCGGGGAATCGTGAGTCGAAGAACCAAGTTGTTGTAACAGGAATTACGATATCGTGATCCACGATATCCCAACAAGCTCAGAACCGTCCATCAGTGGAGACGCGTGTCAAGATATACCGAAGAGTCGTAGTTCGGGGCATCGGAGTTTTCGAAGACAAGAAACTCTTGCAACATTGAATCACGAAACACGATATCCCGACGGAAGGGTCATGTGGGCCACAGTCAGGGTTAGTGGAGGATAGGTGGCATACCATATCGGGGATCGGGGAAAGG